>JAQIWH010000771.1:0-40783 GCA_034695005.1 Cryptops parisi | reverse complement strand
CACACACACACACGCACACACACTACAAAAAATAAACCTATGATGAAAAAGTGGCGCCTAAAAATAAATGATGTTTATTGTACTGTAACTATAGTAATACAGTGCAATACTATGTACAGTTCTTAGCATACAGAGCTGTTGCAACGATCCAGTTGCTTATGTCCACACCTTATTAGTACCGGTATGATGCAAGTAATACAGAATAGGAAGAGTAGCGTGACCTATTTCTTCGTGGTCAAGTATTTATTTTTTAGGTTATCATTTGCATAAAAATAAATCAAATTGCAAAACTAATATGAGTTTTGTCGATAAGAAATATACGGTATTGTACATACTGTACATTCTATACAGTACCGTTACCATAATCTGACCAATACAAACTACATTATTGATAACTATGAGAATTGTTTACACGTTCAGTTTCTTACTGAATATTGCAATGTGGGAATTTATTAATGCATATGATTATTAGTTAGTGATTGTTATTTTTTTTTAATATTAAAATTAATAGGCCTACTGCCATTGATAAGTATGAAACGTGCGCAAAGCATGTGTCCCGAATCGGGATTCCCGATTCGTCTATTTCCTTAGCGAAGTTTAAGTATAAAATCAATATTGTAAATGTAAACTAACGGTTGCATGAAAACACATTTTGGAACTTTCATGCTAACTGAGAGGCCGCTTGTGGCGCTTAGGTATAGGTTCGAGTTTAGGTTAAGATAAAACAAACACAAATGGGTGATTTTGGATCAAATTCCCGTTCCGCTTGTGGCCTACTTGCTTGTACTTTGAATCGCTTGGTTTTGCAGGTTAGGTTAGTTAAGTAAAAACCATGGTACCATGGTTAAGCAAAAACCAAGCAGGTACCATGGTATTAAATGTATTAAATGGTATTAAAATGTATCATTAAATTTAATAAATCAGTAATGGTCTATTAGGCACAGTACCGGTATGTTTTTGTGTGTTTAACTAACTGAACCTGGCTTCAAAACCCATCACCATGTACATGCAAGCAGCTCCCAAGCTGAATGGGCATCTAATCCAAAAGAATCCATATAATTATAGAGTATTTATTTTTTGATAAATTTACTGATATATATTTCATGATACAATATTAAGTGTTGTATTTTTGACTAACCTAAACTGGTATCTGTACTCATATAGTCATATACATTAGTTTGCGTTATCGGTAATCGGTATGGTAGTGAAAAACAACAACCTCATACCTTACCACTTGCGCCACAAGCAGCCTCTAGATCAAAACTTTTAATATTTTGTTAATTAAATAAATGAATAATTTTTAATGTATTAGTTTACCTCCACTTATTAGTTTAACACCACATAGATACCAGTTTAGGTTACGTAAAAACGACAAAAAAAAAACAAATGCAACATGAATAGAGACTCACAAAACCACTAGAGGTGAACCAACTTACTAAAATGATCTCATATTACAATAGTTTCAACTTTCAGATGTATGGTTATGTGAATCTGTTAGTTGTGATGTTCAGTTCAGTTCAAATTGTTTATTTCAACGTAGAAAATGAGATAATGATACAAAGGATATATATTTTGATTCAGAAAGAGTTACAAGAGCTACGCAGAAATTGGCGGTCAAACGGCAGGCCTGTTACATAACCGCCTAATGTCATCAGGAGTGGCAGATTTAGAACTGACTTCTGGGGTGGAGGGGTTCAAATGAATTTGTTTGACGAAAATTTTTAAAAATTACACTGTTTTCAGTGTTTAGAACCAAAAATGCACAATTTAACCGTTTTTGCTTCTTTTTATCACGAAGAAACATCCATACAGATACAGCATTATAAACGTCAATGAACTAAACATGTTGGGGAACATGTTTCCGCTAGTGGAAACATATATCCGCCTGTGGTCATCAATGCTGGAGTTTAAAATTAAGGGCAGAACAATTTAGGTTGTTATCTCCCATAAAACTTAAGACAAAATAGGGAGAAAAGAAAAACCCAAAAAACAAAAAACTCCCTACCTTGCACACCCAACTACTTCCACAACCAGTGGTGGTGGTGAGCGTAGATGCACGTATGAATGAATATTGTTTTTTCGTTTGTTGGGTGGGGGTGGGTTTGACTTTTTTTATTTGGTACTTACCGGTTATAGCCAGGCTGATGTTGCTATTTGCTTGTACTTAATTATGGGTGTATTGTGAAGGTTAGGTTAGAAAAACAAAACAATATCACACGTTTAATACGTTTCTTTGTTTTTCCTAACCTAACCTGCACATATTGTTTTTTCGTTTCTTGGGTGGGGGTGGGTTTGACTGTTTTTATTTGGTACTTTCCGGTTATAGCCAGTATTAGCTTTTCCTGAGGAAGCCTTTCGCAAAGGTGAAACGTTGGGAGTAGTTGGGTGTGCACTGGTCAGTAGGGTAGAAAGTTGTTTTTTTGTGTGTTTTTGTTTTCTCCCTTTTTTGTCTTTAGTTAACTTTGTCTCCTTGTGTGTTTTTGTTTTAGGTGCAGAACTTAAAATTTATCTCCTATATAGTTTTCCAGATTCGTGTTGTAGACAGTGCTGCAGGGCATGTGATGAGAAAAGCTTTTTTTCAAGAGGGAAAGAGTGAAAAGAGAGAGGGGAAGAATGGAGAAGAGAGAGGGGCTTTAAAAAAATGCTTTTGTTTCCAAATTCACTAAAAGTTAGAAAGTAAACTTTTCTTTAGTATCCTAAAAATGTTCTCTGTAAGATCATTGAAAGCTAACGATGATATGCAGTATAAGGTGTTTGTAGTTAACCGAACGAGTGAATAGCGCCCACGCCTTTATTTTTAGACGTGTTATTATTATTATTATTATTATTATTATTATTATTATTATTATTATTATTTTATTTGACAATCCAAAAGAATCAAAACAAAATTACAATCAATCAGAATGTAACATATGAACAAACAATTGCTTCTTAAATGTTTTAAAACGATTATTAAAAGACCCAGACAGATGATCAGTAAACAAGCCAATTTTTCTGATATGATGCGAACAGGCAACTCATTTCATTTGGAAAAACAATTATATGGAAATCTTCTTTGACAAAACAATGTGTGTTTTTATGATTTGTTGTTTGTGGTACGTTTGCATTTTCGTGTTTGAAAAATTGACATTTTTTGCTATGGAATCTTTTAGTTCAGGTATATAGGGATAACTTAGCAATTATAAACGTGTATTTAAAAACGCATGTAATTTATAAAACTAAGCTACGGAAACATGAGCGCAAAAAATGTTTTATGTTTCAATGATGTTGACATACATTGGTCTCGACAGTTATGTTCCCAGCGAGTCTCAGTGTCGATTTTTGGTTTCTGCGATTTGATGATGAATACATGTTCAGGACAGTTTTGTTTAACCGTTACTTTGTTCACTACACAAGTATTTTCAAGGCCAGTGATAACCATATGTCTGAAAATTTTGGATCACCTTGTAGATACTACCAGTGGTTCTCGGGGTGTTTTTCTGTGAGTAAACTCTTTGATCACCCTGTATAGTAATAATTAACTTCTAGACTGAATGTATGCCTTTTATGTAGAACACTGACAGCCCTGATAAAAGATATCCAACTTGAAATTCCAAGCAAATATCATCTGAATTAATGCCAAGATCTAAGCTCTTTGTCCCACTGTGCGCCGTTGAGAAAGTTAAATATGACTTTTATGAGACATTGTAAACTAGTAAATTACTGTGAAATCACAATTTCAAAAATTCAAAATTCTCTGAATCAGTACTTTTCGATCGCTTATCACTCTATCGTTGCTACTTGCGTGTACTTGGTTATGGGTTTATTTTGTGGGTTAGAAAAACAAACAATTCATACATTTAATAGGATTTTGTGTTTTTTTCCTAACCTAACCTGCAAAATAAACTAATAAGTAATACCCAAGTACAAACAAGTAGCAACACAAAAGAGGTGGGAGTTTAATCGAAAAATACCACTTTTTTAAACAATTAATTAAAAAAACACTTCGTTATATATACATACATATATATATATATATTAATATATATATATGTTTATTTACAATAAATGGAAAACGAATATGTGGTTCAAGATATCAGTTACACTCTATCTGAAAAAAACGACTTTTCACGTGCCAATAGCTCCGAATTAACACGGCATTGATTCCTCAAAATTTGATAGATTCAGTTGGGATCTAACCTATTATTCTGTGGTTGGGATTAATCTGTGCACCAAATCTAAAGTCCCTAATACACACGGAACTTGATTAAAAATGACATTGAAACATTAAAACTTTTGAAAACCGTTTAAAACGCCAGGCCTAGTTAAACAAACGCTTGTAAAAAAACACAGTGATTAGTTTTATTCAACAACAAGTACATCATTTGGTTCGTAAAATTAAAAATGTCCACCATTTCATGTTCATAATCTCTTTTTGAAAAAATTTCTGGATTTCTTTTATTATTGTATTGTGCATATGTTACGTATATTGTATCATGCTTATTATAGATGTAAGTCACCATTGTTGAGGATTGATTTTTTGTTTATCTTATGATTCCAATTGTTGGGAATCTCGTGGAATGTTTTTAATTCAATTGCTTAGCAACAAGTTGATCATCATCTTGTTTTTGGGGGTCAGCCATAGAATGCTAGCCGTTGGGCCTCCTGGAGACCTTCTCCTCGAAAGAGGGGCCTTGGAGCCCACCTCATCCCCAAGTCACCATGGGCGAGGACAATTTTAGGTTGCCAGCCTCGCTCTCCACATTTCCTGTGAAGAAAAAAAACAAGTTGATGAAACGTAAGTAAAATGGTGGTAGTGTATCGGAAAGGGTTCATTATATACCCCTAGTTCTATTAGATGCATTCCGAAATGTAATTTGTGCAAAAAAAATGTTAGATAGGCTGAAATTGGTCCTCGATGACAACGATCGTATCACCGTTTGATACGATCGTTGCTTCATGTGTAACAACGTATGTGTTACGCGTTTTTTTGCTTGGGTATTTGAAGTTACACTAATCCATTGAGTGTTTTTGTTTTGTAGTAAAAGTTATTATTTGAAGGGTTAATTACAGGAAACTTGGAGTGTTTAATGTTTAGTTTGTGTGTTTCTAGAGCTAGCAAATTGCTGTAAGAAAAATCTTAATAGAGTATATAGGCTTCTTACTATGCGTATGCGATGTTAACGAGTGAATTGCCATGAAATTGGAACTGCTTATATCATTGATCAAGCCATTGACTACTATAGTATTCTAACCTGCTATGCAATTTTATGCAGGCAGTGAGGCATATATCTAATGAGACACTCTCTGACCCCAGAGGGGGAGGGGTTAGCTCTAAGGGTGAAGCAAAACCAAAACCAAGATTTTGCTTTAACAGGAAAACGCTATTTGCTATTTAAAACAACATTATTTAACACAAAAAGTACTATATACAGTATATATAGGGGTCAATCCATTTTCCAAGGGAAAAGGGTGCTCCATCACTGGGTGTAATAAAACTACACACTATAATAGACTTGATTACTCAGATATTTGTTAAAAGGCATTGGGCAATCAACTATATTATTAATTGATGTAGGGATTGAAAGTCTGCTCTATGAGCGTACATAATTGGTAATGCATGGAAAGTAAAGACACAACTTGGTGAACAGCAATCTCCTTGTAGAAAACTCAGAGTGCAGGAGCTCACAACCGCATTACAGTATTTGTTGTAGCATATGAAATATCTAGTAAATTATTTTATTTTTTGTTAAAAATTTGGAATCAAATTGAATTTACTTGATAAAAACAAACAATTCAAGATCATTTAAAGTGTTGAAATACAAGAACGATCACGACGTATTGTATATTTTAAAATATAACACCTATGTCAGCATTCACTCTAAGATACAATAGTGAAAACTTTAATAAAGTAGTAATGATTTTAATTAAGTATCGGTACCTAATAACATTTTGCTACAACGTCGGACAATGTTTCGAACTAAAATAGATACTAGCCAGGTGATATTTGGTTACAATACGTATATAGGTGCCAGATATTTTATTTTGCTGGGCCAATAAGGTGATTAAAATAAATATCTTTTTATGTAGTTAATCATATGACCAATTAACTATTTTGGACTTAATTTCACGTGGACCATAATACTCCGAAGTAAACCTGCTGGACTTTTATCATTCATTTGTGGCAGTGTGATATTAGTCGTCTTTTTATCATTTGTTGGCATGTAGTTTGATTTTGCATAGCGTAGTTCAATATGTGGAGTTTATAACATTGGTTATGTTTATATTGTAAACAGATGCAGCTTGTGTGTCACTTAAAAATGGATCAACTGTCCTAAGTATGCCGGCTCCACTTCGAGCTCGCTTGCGAGCTGGAAGTAGCAGGGTGGCCGCAAGACCAAGAATTAAAATGGGTAATGACGCTGCACCTAAAATAACTGTGGTTCAGAATCGGCCAGGAATGGCTGCTGCTGCCCGGACAGCAGTCTCTCCTCCACGCATAACAGTGAAGGCAGCTGCCGGTCGTCCAGCTAGTGCAGGTCAACAAAGAACTATAACACCTATCACTAACAGACAAACTCCGGGCAAGCCAACATGGAACCAGAGCACAGTAGTCGATCCCAATAACCGACGTACAACTTCAACCAACAGAGCTACACCAGCTCCAGCAGTCGGAAAACAAAATGTTCCACGGAATGTTCAACAATCTCCGGCTCCCCGGAATGCTCCTGCTGCTATGCCAACGAAACAAGGAACGTCAAAACCTCAACCCACATCTACTTCGACAAGACCTGCAACTGTTACGAAACCTGCTGCTCAACCTGGCAGGGCATCTCCAAACAAAGGTGCAAGACCCGCTGCTACAATGGGAACCAAGGTCACAATTCAGGCTAGATCTTCTCCTGCTGCTCGGCCCGCAGCTTCACAAGTTAAACCCAGTGGACCAAGACCTGCTTCTGCACCAACTCGTGTTGCAACGCCAAGTAAAATGACAGCAACTCCCAAGAGGGTCGAGGTTAAGACAGGTACTACTAATGTCTCTCGCACTCCTAAGCCTACAGCAAAACAACCTGCACCTACCCCGAAAACTGCAACACCCACTCAAGCCAAAGCAGCACCAAAAGCAGCAGCTCAACCTGCTGCCAAAACACCTACTCCAGCAGTAGCAACGCCAAAAACAACTAGCAAAACTGATACAACAAAGCAGCCAGTAGCCAAGAAAGAGACAGCTGGTGACAAAGAGGGTTCGAAGACACTTATTAAGGCAGACATCCCAACTGAGCAAGGATTTATCTTGCCAGAAAATACAACTTATGACAACTATTCTGGATATTATGCTCAACAATATAATGCTCAACAGCAAGAATATCCATATTACACCTATCCTTACTACAATGTAGGATACGCCAACTCTGGAATGTGGATTGGTCCAGATGGTAACTATTACCCAGCGACACCAGTGGAGTATCCAAATGCTCAGCAATATGCGAACGCGTGGATACAACCAACCGCTGGGGATATTCCTGAGCAACCAACCGCTGGAGTCATTCCAAATCAACCAATTGTAGAAGAAAAAGAACCAGAGGAGAATATTAAAGAGGCTGATTACGCATATAGCCCATATCAACAACAATTTGACCATTTTTACGGTATTTCCTATCAACCACCTTCCATATTCACACCGACAAATGATACGGTTCCTCAAGATGATGATATTTATGGAACTAACTACGATTATAATCTACCACGCCCTGGTTCAAGGGAATTTGTTCAAGTTGAAAAACTTGAAGATAAACCCGAAATTGAAATGGCAGAGGAAGAACTCGTAGTGAATGATAAAGAAGAGAAAGACACACCATCTATCAAAGTCACCGTAGTTGAAGAGAGTCGAAAAACATCTTTACAGCATTTTCCTGAAGTCGTTAGTGATCAGGATACTTTTACTGGCCCTGTTGAAGGAGATATTCACGCGAAACTGCAACTTTCACGTTATCCACCACCAATGGCAATTGCATTGGAAGAAATGGCTTCACAACCTCAAGAAATTAAAGATCATTTGATAGATCAAATCACTCCTTTTCAGGCTGAAATATCAGCAATGAACAACCTGCTGGACACTGAATATGAAGACGAGAAACCAACTAGCACTAAATTTCCTATCATGGAGCAGTATCTTCAAATGAGATCATGGGATTTTGACAGAAAATTGTCAGAACCTGAAGTCGCGACCATAAAGGAACAGTACAAACACAATGGTGTTGAAGAAAAAGTGGATTCTATTGAAATAATTTCAAAAGAAATGCTTGCAGGTTTGGATGAACTTGAAACTATTGAATCCAGAACAGTTGTAGAACAAGGACATATTTTACTTGATCCAAGGACACTCAAAATGCTTCCAGAACAAGAATGGATGTCTGAATCGGAGTTTGAAACTGCCAAATTAGAGTTAGCCAAACAGTCGAAATTGTTGCAACGACAGGGAATGGTTCCTGAAAACTTGGCATCTGAAACTCCGGCTACATCTGTAAAATCGCAACAAGAACAAATGTTGCCTGAAATGGTTAAATCAGAAATTACCAAATCATTTCAACCACCAGAACACGTTCCCGAAACTGCCAAATCTGATACAACAAAAATAATCACGCCACAAGAACAGTTGGTTGAAGATGTGAAGTTGGAAATCACTAAACTTTCTCATGAGGATCAAATGCCTGAGGCTGAAACATCTCAACTCCCCACCAAAGTAGTTGAAGAACCACATGGATTCAATCAATATTTAGGATTTCCTCCATTTGGACCACAACCTCCGATCCCCCATCAGTTCGGCATGAATGCTGAACAGATGGCTGCTCAACAGCAGCAAATACCAACTTCATCTGGTGCTACCCCTACTGGTTTTCTTTCAACGCCCCCATATTTTCAATATCCTTACATGCAAGGTTATCCAAATTATTTTGGCATGTATTCACCACCTGCCCTGCAAAACTATTTCAATTTACATCAGCTACAATCAGGAATAGAGCAGTTTTATCAGATGAATCAACAAATGGCCAATGCTTTAAAAGATCAAAACGTCTCGCCTGAACTTTTAGCACAAATTCAGCAAGCATACTTGGGTGTATATAATCGTCTTCAGAGTGAATTACAGCAACTTCAAGCTACACCACCGTCACAACTTACGCAGACTACAATGGAACAACCGCAAGCAGAACATAGTTCTGCCAGTCAACTACCTAAAGCAGCAACAACAGAAAGCATATATGTTACACCAAACACTTCTATTTCTTCTCAGGCCAGTGTGCAGTCCAGTAAGGATACAGAGACGATGCCACAAGATGACAAGCAAACAAGAAAAGCATCGTCAACTGTTCAGGCAGCAATGACTGTAACTGATGACAAAAAGTCTGCTACCGAATTCCCACAACAACCTGGATTACCACCATTTGTAAATAAATCTAGTAATTTTGGGTTGTCGGTTCACGATCCAGCCACGATGTTTCCGCAAATGGGGAGAAATTCTGTTAATGCCACAGGTGCTACTCAATTCACAATGGCTCGAGGCCCTCTTGGTGAAATGCCTCGTGGTCCTCCACCTCCAGCAGAACAACTACCTAGAGCTCCACATTTTGTTCGAGTGAATGCTATGACTCCACCAAGAACCATTCCTAGCACACCTTCCCAATCGGCATATACGAGCGAAATTGAAACTTATCCCAATTTCACATTTGTAAGTTCAATTTCTCCGTTGGTTCACTGGCGAATGTCAAACACAGGTGC
Source organism: Cryptops parisi (assembly GCA_034695005.1). Classification (NCBI taxonomy): domain Eukaryota; kingdom Metazoa; phylum Arthropoda; class Chilopoda; order Scolopendromorpha; family Cryptopidae; genus Cryptops; species Cryptops parisi. The sequence continues at coordinate 31,027 of JAQIWH010000771.1, read as the reverse complement.
TTCTGTGGAGACCAGCAATTCTGTGAATACGCCTATTGTATCAACAACCACTGCTGAAAACAATTCCTCTTACAGGCAATTTGTTAGTGTTCACAGTACAGTAGAAGCACCACGACCTATGCTGCTAGATTCAACCAGTTCCGATTTGCTTATTGATGATGCCGATTTTAGCATCAATGACATGTCTGGCATTGAATCTGGTGTCAGTGAAATAGACAAAACTATTAGTCAAAGATCAGCTACATCAAGCCGTAGTAAACCCGAACAAGGTTCTGAAGAACAAAATGCCGTTATTAGTGAATTTCAAAGCCTGGAAAATGAAATTAACACCGGTGAAAAGCAGATTATGCCACCCCAAACAGCTGAGTCACCGACAAATGTCGTCAAGAAGTTTGCCCCAAGTACTTCAGGTTCTTCAGGAGCTTCCTTAGAATGGTTGAAAAAAAATGAATCTGGTGAAGTTGGAGTTGCTCGAGGTGATCAGTTGCACACTGCTGTAACAACTATGCCAGTTCCACCTTATGGTGATGGCCTTAGACGTGGAAATCCTCCTACAAGTTTCCGTAAAGTGACCTCAGCTGTTGACTTGGAAGATGGCGAAAGCGTTGATATTGCTGATGAAGGAACTACCATTTCTGCTCCTGCTTTGCAGGAAGCCGTTCCTGTAGTAGAGAAGATGCCTTCAAGTACTGAGGACAAACCTATATTATTACTAAACAGCAAAAGTACTTTGTCAAAAGGCAATTTTATGTTCGAGAAAACTCGTACATCAGGAGGTCCTCAAAGTTACACGGATATTCCGACACACCAACTTCAGTCGTTGGATTCCAAAGACAAAATTGTAGAAAAGTTTCCAAGAAATGGTATTCAGATAAATCGCTATTATCTTGTAACAGAGCAACCATGGATTTTTATGACAAACACATCATCATATAGAGAGCCACAATATGCACTGAAGAAATCCTCATATGAATTAAACGAGAAAGACTTTGATGAAGTATCATTAATGTCTGCAGACCAGTCTCTTCGACCAACAATTTCGCAACCAGATCCTTTAATTAGAGAAGTGATGAATGCTAGGAAAGAAAGTGAAGAATCTGCTGACAGTGACATAAAAAAAAGCGTAGGTGGTGTTTCAAAGACTTCAGTTGAACCATACATGAGAGACCTTTATCGTCTACCCTACATGGGTTTTATGGAAAGAAGCGTCTCCAATGATTCTGAAGGTGTAAACAAAGTTGATTTATCTCACCCTAAGGAAGTTATTGATAATACAGTGAGACCTTGCAGACCGTACCTTGATTCTATAGAAGACTTCAGTTCCCAGTTTTCTGGATCACCTCCCAGATTCACGGTTGAACTGATTCATTCTGGCTCACCTCAAAGAAACCCTAACGATACTGTCGAACCAAATAATAGTTTATCATACACATTTAAAACAACTGAGAAAGATGAAGTAACTGGAGATTTCAAAACACAGTATGCAAGTACACTGAACGATAGTTTACAGTCCTTAAGTTTTGAATCAAGAGATTCAATGCATAATTTGTACATGCCGACATTGGATAGCACTGATGGATCGTTAACTACAAGAAAAAGTGATTCAGAAGGTAGAGGACCTGCAAGCGTTAGCAGTGCCAACTTAAGTATTAGCAGTCGAGTTTCCAATGAACCTCTCGTTGATGAGGAAAAATTCATGACTGATTATCTGTTAAGAAAGAGTAGAACATCTACCACCTCATCTGCAGTTGATACCGAGTCGAAAGAAAATGCATTTAAAACTGTTCAAGATCGTGAAACATCTAGTTATCAGATACAAGAAAGCAACGTTGGTATGATGGAAGCTTCTCACATGACCAAAATGATTGGATCCGACATAGAGCAAGTGTCATCTCAAAGTAACGAAGAATACCCAATATCAACTAGTCCAAAGCCTTTCGAATCCCTTGACCATTCGGTGTCATCTAAACTACCAAAACACACCCCAAGCTCTCAGAAAGGAAAAGGTGCATCATCAGATGGTGGATCAAAGATGAATACAGCGACATCACGTGACAATGAAATCAATGCTATGTTATCCAGACTCCCAAATCTACCACATGATGCAGCTACTGTTCAGGGTGCGATAGCTCCCCAAGAAGATTACCTTTCAGGGCAGAGACCTAATACAGTTACACAAAATCTAGACTATTGGAAAGATGTGCCCGACGTTATCCACCTCTCTTTAGCGCGTACTCCACGCCGCGATAACCAAGATTCAAGGCATGCGATTAGTGGAGAAGAATTGGAATCGTTTACTAATATCCCATTCCGATCAAGCAACGAACCAATTCCCGCCGAAGCTGTAGGAGTATCTTATTTGACATCATCCAATCCACAACTTTATTCTTTTCAACCAACTGATAGTGCCTCGCCTAGATATGTGTTTGGACAGATGGACTCTGCATCATCGTTAGCCAACGTTCCTGGCCATACACCAGTAACCCTACCAAACACTGTTATTGAATACGAAGGAGAGTACCCACCACTAAGGAATAGGGTACCTTATCCATTAATAGACCAAGACTTGATTCCATATTTTAAGAGTAGACTCATCAACCAACACCAACATCAACAACAAGACGAGAGGAAGATGAAATCACAAGAGGGTGTCGTATTGCAAATGACTCCGATTTCCCAAGTGATTGACCAGAGTACAGCAAAAACAGATTCTCGGTCATCCATGAGTTCCAATTTGGCAAAATCTAGCTGTAGTTCTAAATCTCAGACCGAATCAAAGTCAAATATTTTAACTTCTGGTAGTGAGCTTGACACCATTTCAGAAAAATCATTGACTTCCTTTGTTCCACCCAGCAGAGATAGTCAAAGCCCTCGTTCACGCATGTTAGACTCGAGTAGTGTGTCTCAAAAAATGGAATCCAGCACGTCTAGCATCACCAAGGAAGCTTTTATGAAGCTTAGCTCTCGTTCAGTGGGGAGTGACTTAGAAACTGGTTTCACGAGTACTGCAGGAAAGCCAGAGGATGGATATTCCAAGTCCATAGAATCGACCAGAACAGTCACATCGGAACTATATAGTCGTGGAGAGGCTCCCTCGGCGAAAACCAAGTCCGAAGTTAAGCAAACAACGTTGGACACATCCCACCCAAGTGTTTCTCAAGCAACAGTTTATTCTGAACCAAACACCATTACTGGCGCTTTTGAATTTGGTAGAACTATGCCACCAATGAAAGGGTATTCGGACTATGACAGGCCTAGTGATAGCAAAATGACTGGTTTTTCAACATCTAATGAAAGTTCTAAATCCCAAATTGATTTAAAGTCAAATATTTCAACTTCTGCAAATGAGTTTGACAACAGTTCGGAAAAATCTGTTCCTTCATTTGCTCAATTCAGCAGAGATAACCAAATAGCCTATTCTAGTGGCACAAAGGAAACGTTTATGACGCCTAACACTTATTCACGGGGAAGTGACGTAGAAACTGGTTTCTCGAGTACTGCAATAAAGCCAGAAGATAGATATTCCAGGTCCATAGAATCTGCTGGAACTGAAACATCAGATTTATTTGTTAGTCGTGGAATGATTCTTTCAACAAAAACCAAGTCTGAGGTTAAGCAAAAAACATTGGACACATCCTATCTAAGTTTGTCTGAAGCAACAATTTATCCCGAACAAAACATTATCGCTGATGCTTTTGAATTTGATAGACCCATGACACCGTTGAAAGGATATTCGGACTACGACAGACGTAATGATAGCCAAACTACTGCTGTTAGTGCAAGAACCGATGAATCCGAAACGGTATTTGAAAAATTCCAGCTTTCTAAAGAAAGCAAAGCTGATGTTCTTAAAAAATTATCAGATATTGCCAATAAACCGGTGAGTGAGAGAAGTTCAAGAGAATCGGACATATTGGCTCAGTATTTGGAAGTGAAAAGCAAGAGTAAATCAAAAACGGTGCAAAGTGAATCATCGCAAGTTGCGGAACAATTTTCGGATGATTTGGTCCAAGAACTAAAACGTATCGTAATTCAGAGTAAATTGGATGAGATCAATTTAAGCGATACCAGCTTGACTGATGAATACTCATTGTCACATGAAAGAATCCTTCGACAAAGAGAGATCGATGGAGCCACAATACAAGCATTTTTTGACGAAAAGGTGAATGAGTACGTTTCGAAGGAGCTTAACGATAGTGCAAATGATAACATCTTAAAGGATGATGGTCAATTGGAAGAAGAACCCAGCTCCAACTTGTCGATTCCACGAATACAGCTGTTAGAGGCTTTAGAAGTCGAGCGAAGAGGTACACCAAGAATTTTTTCCGACAGCGAAGTAGAAGCTACACTACAACCTTTCAAGTTGTTATCCTTACATAGTGTTCCGTCTGTCACGCTTGATAGAATTTCCGCGGCAAATGCTGCAGCACAGTCACTATCTCGACCAGAAATGGATGACACGTACGACAAAGTAGATGTTGCATTCATTAGAGCTAGTCTTTCAGCTCCAAAAGAGAATCATTTGAATACCAGAAGCTACCGAATAGCTTCTTCCGTAGAAGAAGCTATTTCAATGGAAGAAAAACGTGCCTCAGAGGACAATGTTTCTGCATACTCGGCGGACGACAAAATTAGGTTATCAGATGAAGTTTCTATATTTTCTGGCCAAAGCTTACCTCCACCTAGTGTTTTGGTAGGGCAAAAAGTTTTTGGAACACCATCATTGGATGCAAGTGTTTACCCGAAACGCAGTAGTGAGCCTGCATCATCTGACAAAAGTAAAACATCCAACGATTTTCAAATGTCATCAGAAGTTAACAGCAAAAGTGTTTCAAAAACATCCGAATCGAAGGAATCGTCGGACAGAAAATCCATCAAAGATAATATTTTAAGTAGTTTAAGCGGATTGCATGCAGATCAAAGACGGTCTGATGTATCCAAATCACTAGATGAAAAATCTATTCGTAGTGAAATCACCAGCAAATCAAGTGGTATGAAAGCTGATGACAGTGTTTCTGATGCATCCAAATCACATGATAAAATTTCTGATGATGATGTGACAAGTAACATAACTGGTTTACGAATCACCCAAAGAGTTTCTGATTCAGCTAAATCTGAAGAGCGGCAACCCATTGATGATGATGCTCGCAGCAGCTTAAACGGTCTAAAAACTGAGCAGAATTCAGTCAACATAACAAAATCATCTGAAAAAAAAAATTCTAAAACTAGTTCAATTAGTGTTCGAATTGCAGAAAAACTGTCTAGCATATCGAAATCATTTGAAAAGAAATCTTCGGTCGAAGTGAACCCAAGCAGCTCAAGTGATCTAGAAGCTGATCAAAAAACCTCTACGACATCAAAGTCATCAGAAAGAAAATCTACTGATGAACAATACAGCAACACACCGCATGTCCAAGGCGATACCTTTGATAAAGCTAAATTATTTGAAAAATCTTCCGATGTTGATGCAACAAGTAGTTCAAGTCATTCAGAAGCCATTAAAAAATTTGCTGAATTGTCTGAATCAGACAGCAAATATGTTGACGATGAAATCCGCAACAGTATAAGTGGTATTCTTGCTGATCAAGCAGCTTTTGACCTATCCAGGTCATTTGAAACAAAATCTTTCAACGACGAAATCACCAGCATTTTAAATAATTTTCAAGCCAGTCAAAAGCTTTCTACACCATCTCAATTTGAACAAGGAGTTACTATAAACAATGCTCAAAGCAGCTTAAGTGGTTTTCGAGCTGACCAATCCGAGGCATCAGACTTAATGGATAGAAAATATTTCGATAACGATGTTACAAAAAGCAGTGTAAGTGGTCTACAACCAGATCAAACTCTTTCGAATGCATCCAGATTATCTGAAGGACGAAATATGGATGATACTATCTCAAGCAGCTTAAGTGGATTACGAGCGACTTCAAAACTCTCCAGCTTATCAAAATTTGATGACAGATCTGTAGATGCTGATATGCGGAGCAGCTTAAGTGGCTTTGTAGCTGACCCAGAACGCTCATACTTACATGAATCACAAGATAGAAAATCCAATATTACCAGCAGTGCAAGTGGTATACAACCCGATCAAAAACTTTCGAGTGTATCCAGTTTATCTGAAGGACAGAATGTAGATGATATCATCTCAAGCAGTTTAAGTGGCTTACAAGCGACTCTAAAACTTTCCAGCTTATCAAAATTTGATGGTAAATCAATGGATGCCGATATGCAAAGCAGTTTAAGTCGCCTTGGAGTTGAGCAAGAACGTCCATACTCACCTGAATCATCAGATTTACCGAAATCACAAGATAGAACAGAACTCGATTCTAGAATATGGGACAGTTTAAGTGATTCACAAGCAAACAGAAAAATTGCAAACTCGTCAAAAACATCTCTGGATGGTGAGTCTAAAAGCAGTGATGTCTATAGCAACGATATTCCTATGAGCAGACGTTTGTTGTCGAATCTTGAGAGCAACCCGAGTGGTTCATCCGAGACCAGAGTTTCTAGTGGTAACAGGTCACTGTTTAAAATCACTTCTGCAGAAGTCGACACTGACAATTCCTTTTCAAGCTGGAGCGGTATTCTGAAGAGTTTACAAAATGAAGGTGTTTTGTTCAGCAAAGAGAAAGATCATAGTATAACAGATGTTGCGAACAATGAACAGATGACAAGCGAACAATTTGCACAGCTTCAGCACATGGAACCAAATGTAGTTGTTCTGAATCGCATTGATGAAGCTTCTGAAGATTCTAGCGCTGTATCGTCCAACAAATCGTTGTCGCCTCAAGTCAGTTTGTCTACCGAGACTCGCACCCAAGCTCCAATTGTGTATAATTCCAGTTCCAGCAGTTTTTCGGACTCGTCCGAGAAAGAAACGTCTTCACGTGATGTAGTGACCAGAGAGAAAAAATCTAAAAAGTCATCACGCGAGGTCAAATTTTTGGATGAGAAGTTTGAAGGAACCCCTGTGGCCATTGTTGATGAACCGTCTTTCCATCAAAAATCAGATTTGATCACTCACGTGGTGAGAACACCAATAGAAAAGGAGTATGAAAAGAAGGAACTGCCCAAGTATTTGTCTGAAACTGACACCGAGGATTTGGGAAGCGTTGGTGTATCCGACACAGACGAAAGCTTGGATTTGGACATCGATGTCAATTCTGCGGAATCACCGGATAAAAAAGAAGAATCTGTGAAGGATGCTCTACTGAGACGAATGTGGAATTCGATGACCAAGAAAGACAAAGGACCCATTTCTTCAAAATTAACCAAACAAGAGAACTTTAAAGACGGGACAGTTGCAGAACAGCCAGTGAAATCAGGTGGGATTGGAACCGATCCTGCTGAAAATTATGTCGGCTATCCTCCTAAAGTGCCAGTGGCTGATAAACCAGACACATTAAGGAATAAACAGGATGGGCCCAGGAGAAAAGCAACATCTAATGAACTTCCAGAATACTTGTCGGAAACTGATAGTATCGTCGTTACAGCAGGAACCGAAGAATCATCTGAAGAAGCGATAAACCCGCCTCCAATACAACGAATAAGGCAGACGACAGATGGAGTATTTGGGATCCCTGGACGAGAACTGGTGCAGCAAAATGAAAGAGAACAACAAGATAATGTAGTCTCAGATTCGACTGTTTTCGGTGGAAGAATTCCATTCTCGTCCCTCATGCAAGACAGTCGTGATTCGGCACCATCGACGGCTGGATGGAGAGAGGTCGATCGTAGCCAAATGGCCAGGGACACCGACAAGATGGTCGAACGACGAATGCCAACCGAGTTACCCGTTTCCCCCAACCTTATAACTCTCCAAGATCTCAATCCGGGATCCATTTTCGAACTTCCGGCCTACGATGACACTGCAAGCAGAGATGGCGAGGAGAATCCACAAGGTGAAGAGGCGTCCGGAGGAACAGCTACTGGTACAACTGAAAATGAAACTGATGCGACAAATAAAGATAAAAAGAAAAAGGTACTTAATCATGAATCATTAAGGTTATTATGACTGTTTTTGTACTCATTGACATTCATTACAACATTGGAATCCGGTTATTATAATCACGAATAATGTTATCAATCGGCTATTGTTATCATAATCAGTCGGTTCCAAGACACTGTTTAATGTTTTATGTTCATTAAATCACCCGGTTATTGTCATCAAAAAGCAGTCTCAAAGTGATCCTAATAATCGCATTCCACTTTATATACTGTACTATGAACATAATTTTTAAATGATATCGATGTCATTTTGTACGTATTGTAAAAAAACAACAATAAATTTTGTTTTGCAGAAGAAAAAGGAGAAAGGTCGGCACCCATGGTTTACGTGGCTTTAAAAGAGTCACTGGTTTTCGTGAACTCGCATGATGATTTACGCTGCCAAAAATAAGTTTCAACTGAGCAGTTTCAAAAGTGAGTCATGGTAGTGTGAATTGTTCAGTAATTATTTTTTCTTTGCATTGTATGATGGACTTTTTTCACTTTCTTACTCAATGTAAATATGACTTTGATGATATAAACATCAAAAGTTGTATTTGTTAAATTGTGCCTCCTGACACGCAATTTTCGGTGTAGTCATTCGAACAATTTGTGACTAACTTTGACGTCAGCTTTTTGCCAATCAATGAAAATTGGTTGGCAAGAAACACGGTACAATTGTCCACAAATTGCTCAACTTGCCACACCAAAAACTACGTTTCAAAAGGCTTTAAATGGTTTGAGATTATGTCAAAATTGTGTATCTAATTTTCTTTGTAATTTCTATTCTTTTCTTTTGTTTTCTACAAATCTTCCTCTTTTCTTTAGATTCTGCAGCTCTTCTGCTCAGCTTTTTTGTTTGCTTGGTGGTTCAAGATTTTGAGTGTGAACATGGCTTAGCATTCTATATTATAATTTTAAAATAATTGGGGATGAGGCAAAAAAAGTTTTCATTTTGAATTTCTAGATTTATTAAGTGAAAATCTGATCAATTTATTTTGAAAAAAAATAGTAATTAATCTAGTCTTAATTATGCGGGACACAAATTTCACAAGTGTATAGATTGGCAGCCCCAACCAGTGCACAATGATGCACTGCGTACATTGAAAATAAAACCTTAAAAATCGTATTTGGAATTTTACTTTCTAATTTTTTTTAAGTCACTTGTATTAAGTTAAACTGCCAACTTTTGCAATACCGGTACTTTTTTTAATATTACATTCTCAATGCATATGAATTGATACAAGTTAACCAAAAGTACAATTTACTCTATATGAAAAAATTGGTGTTTGGATCCAAGTAGTTTGGTACTGTGGACTGAGATTCAGAAGAGAATTTCTTAATTGGAAATAATGAAAATGTGCATTGAAATATTATGTTTAAACACGGAAAATTTGTCATAAATATCTAATCCATGAATATAAAATCTGCTTGGCGTCACGACATATTATGTTTTGATGTTTATTGAAGTGCAGGTGCATTTTCTGCGTAGAAGTAAATACGTTCTTGATTTAAGCGAGAGTTAGGTGATGCACTAACCTCGCAAAATTCTAAATTCATATATCGAAATTTCATTAAAAAATGAATAAAATTTTACCATTAAATAGCTTGTACACCACTGCAAAATATTGCGTGATAGTAAAATCTTTTGGCCTTTAATAACGAGCATTTGGGTGGATTATTATTAATGTCGCATACTACTGGAATCGCCGCCTATAAGGAACGTGCTTAATTCGAGGACTACCTGTACAAAATTCTTGAATCATTTTTCTGTGCAAGTGTATGCATTTGCACATGTTATCTTTGTCATGTTAGGCTAGTACAAGCTAACGGGTAAACAGTTGTACGGTACTGAAAAACAACTAGTTCCATTTGTTTTGAAGAGGAATACAGGTAGAGACGAGTTATGCACGTTCCTTGTAAAATTTGTGAAATGATATAGTACTGTAACTAATATTATGGTGTAAAAATAAATACTTGTGAAATATGATTGAAGATGAGATCGAATTATTGGTGAGGTACGTAATTGTACATGCATAAAAGATATTGAGATAAATTCAAGAAGCTGCAAATAAGTATGTACCGGTAATGTGTTGGACAGTGAATTTATTCCTTATTTGTAGAATGAAGACATCCTTACCAAAGCAAAGATTTATTGCTAAAAGTTAACAGCAATAAATACATGTTATAAACAGAACTCCTATTCAAATAACTATTTTTAATTTTAAAAATTTAATTTATAGCTCTCAAAAAAAGTTTAACAATGATCACATGATTAGAACGCATTGCACTTGCTTAATTTAACATTTGTTTACAAAATATATGGAAGATTATATAAAAGTTTTTAATAAATGTATGTAGGCTACATTCTCGATGCAAAATAAGTCTTGTGCACCATTTTTAAAGGTGGCTGTTTATTTCCAAAGAAATGTGATTTATTCAGAGGTAATAAATGTGATTTATTACTGTATTATATAATAGTATTTTAACTGTATATTATAATAGTACGGTATTATAATTATTGCAATTAATGCTATTAGTGACTTATTGTATTTGAATCATTGTACTGTATAAATTTTAAATTTTTTTTTACCTTGCTTGAAATAACTTTTTATAGCTACTGTGTCTGGCATATTTCAAAATTATCTAGATCTTGGATGATTCAAGAGTTATTTGTCAATACATTAAACAAATGGAGAAAAGTAAAACACTTCTTTGTTTCTACAGTCATAACAAAATTTTTTTTATTTTTTTATCTCACATTGACATCTTTTTTTTGTGGTTACTTTAGATCTATCTACGCAAGTCAGCTTTCATACTTCAACCTACGACAGTGTGGAATCATCTGCAATTGAAGTAGATACGTTCGTCCGAGAACTTCAACTGTTCGAAGAAGAAGAATTACAAAAGGAAGTAATTTTAGTAGAAGAGTCAACAGCTCGCAGAACAGAAGTCGATGATGTTCCTAACATCAGAGCTCTCGAGAGGCGTTGGACAACAAAACTATTCGGCGAATTCAATGGCTATGATGTAATGTAAGATCAATTAACAAATGTGTTTTATTCTTTTTTTGTAGTAAAGACAGTAGTGCCTCACACAACGAGTTTAGTTTGGTTTTAATTGCATGACTCTTGTTATAAGAAATATTCGCTGTGTGAAAAGTATTTTACTCTGCTTGTTATCAAAAAAAAAAAAGTTTCGCTCGTTGCAGGAAAAGAAATTTCACTCTTGAAACTGTTCATTGTGGAAAATCTCGCTGTAGGAGTAATTTGTTCATAGGAAGCTTGACTGTATTATATTAAAAATATTTGAAACAAATCGGGTTCGGTTTCCTCTCGCACCACGTGGATTTAGTTTGGGATCTGATATCACGGGAGCACGTTTTCTAGGGGTTCTCCCGTTTACTTGTGCATTGATAAAAGCCTATACGATCTTCATCACCTTTACCCCATCATCGTTCCAATATTTTTTTGAGGTCTGAGCGCCAAATGACACTGGTGCTCTTTTTAAAATCCAAGTACCTAGTAGGTACTATCCACCTTTAAAAATGTTCTTTTTTCTTTCAGTGAAGAGGCTATTCTAGCGATTACTTTGGAAACTTCCAAAGGCACCTTAGTTGCTCATGCAGCTTTCTCAGACTATCCACTTTCTGAAGTTGTCTCTTGCGACAAGTTGGATGAGTGGATGCATGTTCGATGTCCTCTTGGGGTCAATCCTCTCAACACTGTATTCCTGCGCTACTTTGTGTGCTTGAAATCAGTTTTGAAGAGATGTCTTTTGAAAATTATGAAAAGTTTGTTCAAAACGCTGTTAGACGTAAATTATGCTCTAGTCATCATTCCAAAATGCATAACAAATGGTCAGTATAATTTTTTTTACTGAGGTACCAAGGGTGGCTGATAAATTATGACTCACTTTTCGTTCTAATTTATCTAGTCTAAGAATTGGCGATGTATAGTTTTTTTGCTCAATATGTATGACATGACATGGATTTTGCTGACAGCCCAACGTTGTCGTTTCCGGGATGCGAAGACTTTTCTGGCATATTTCAGGGGCCACTACCACCCACTTTTTCTGTAACACTTTCCATAGTCCTTCCAATGTGGTTGCTTTACGTTGAAAGATTCGCTGTTTTAAATAACCAAATCCGAAAAAGTCCATGGGACTAATGTCGAATAATTTGATAAATATTATGAGATAGGCTGTGGTTAAGTTTGCCATATGACTGGCATGACAGCCTTATCATGGAGGAGGGTAACTTTTGACTCGTTTAGTACGAGCTTTTTTAAGTCTCTCAAAACATGGTTCGAAATTGCTGCTTTCTAATGTTTGATATTTAATTTTCGAACGGAGCATTCGAATGATTGTATTTTGAGAAACACTAATTCTTATACTTCTAAATTGGTTTACGATTAATCTGAAGGATAAATCACTTATGAAAAGCATTTTTATGCGTATTTTTACATCGTTTAAATGTGCCCCCATTTTGTATTTGTTTGTTAGGAATAAACAGTTGCCAGTATTAGACAAGTACTTCTTATTAAATAGAACAAAAGAAACTTTTAACAAAATATTTGTGAATTTAGTTTTTTAATTTGAAAGTGAGTCATAATTAGTTAGCCACCCTCCGTATTAAGGATGCGATTGAAATTTCATGTGTTTTATTGTCAGACTATGGTCTGACAGAAGTTTTCAGGGACGCCTGTCACAGGGAAGTGTCGGATATGTTCAGTCTTAAGCTCTGCAGCCGAGATAAAATTTTGCCTCCATTGCGGGTCAGGAGAGCAAGGTACTGTACCTTGTAACGACAACGTTTTATGAGCGTGGTTTCAATTGTTAATTTTATGATGTAAATCTTAAAAGGGTCGAAGATCATGATGACTTAATGGAACTTTTTGGGAAAAATGTTGATGTTTTCACCGAACAGTATGGCCAATATTTTCTGGCCGAGTTGATTGAACAACAGGATCAACTCGATGTTTGCTTAGTCGCGGAAGTAAGTACTGCATAACGTTTTTTTCACAATGATTGCAATAGTTACGAGGGTTGCTTGTATGAAAAGGTGCGGAAAGTTATAAAAATGTTCTATTTAAACATGAAATTACATACATCCTACATAGTTTTGTAAACATATATTCCATTGTGATATTAATTGACGGGTACCGTTTCTGTTGAATTCTAAGTCCTGAGACCGGAACCATTGTGTGACACCTCTTTTGACATCGTCATCCGAGGCAAAGCGGCCATACTTCAAAGCTTTCTTAAGTGGGCCAAAGATACAGAGGGTGCAGATACAGAAGGCTTAAGGACTTCCGAAAGAAATATGTTCAAAAAAGCAGTTATTGCGCGCATGACATCGCACACTCCCGTCACGAATCGGAGAGAGACAATCTGCAACAAAAACATTCAAACCTACTCCCACTCAAAACATTTTAGGCCCACAATCTGCTAGAAATATCATGTTATTTTTTTTCGATTGAAAAGGGCCTTTGTTTACTGCGATTACACATTTTTGGTCTACTTAAAAAAACACTGACGGGCTACTGGTTAGTCTCGGACAATGATGTCAAACGACGTGTAACACAATAATGCTGATCTAAGGACCCAGAAATCTACAGAAACGGTATTCTTCACCTAATACCACAATGGGATATGTGTTTACAAAATTAAATATATGTAATTTTATGTTAAAATAAATTTTTTTCTACCCTCGGCACCTTTTTACATTATCGACCCTCGTATTGCTAAGTTTCCTAACCAATCGTGTCAGTATGGATTTACATTGAATCCTTTTGTATGTTTAAGAATGAAAATAACGAAATTGTCGGATTCATGAGTATCAGCAAAAATGTAGACGTAGCACTGCTGGAAAAGTATTTTCATTTAGCTCCGTTCAACAATCTTCGGTATAAAATGGTTATTATCAAGCGTATATAAAAATATTCAACAAGATAAAACGAAGTTTTACTCCAAGGATGATGTATTTCCCAAAAGTTGAAGTGATAGCAAAGAAATCCGATGTCGTCACACCTCAACCCGCGACAACTTCCGTCGCAGCTGCACCTGGTGCATCTACCAAAAGCAGAAGAGTAAGTAAAGATAAATACTGTATATGTATCTACTTCTACTAAGGTAGTAATTTCTGCTTCTGCTTGCACCTCTTGCAGTGTTCCCACAACAATCCAAATGTAAACAACAAGTAAATGATAGTAATATAAGGTTATCATAACAACATGAATGTAAAGAGTAACTAAAACAGCTTAAGTAAAATTATAACAAAAAATTGCAATAAGTAACTCTTAGTTTACAAACAACTCTGTTTTATGACTTTGACTGTAATATTTATGCATTTTAAGTATGTGAATCGTGCATTTTTTTAGCTTTTATGATACGTATCTATTATATAAGTTTACATCATTTTAAAACACCAAGTAAACAGTTAGTGGTGGAAAATTACATCCAAGACCCTCTGCATCTACAGTATTAATTTTTCTTATCCAGTCGTCATTATCTTATTTTCTAGCGCGAGAGAGCAGTGCCTCCACCTCTACCTCCACCACCACCTGAACCAACCATTACTTCATCGGAAAGTAAACCTGACGAGTCGAAGCCCGAGGAACCAGAAGTGCCTGCACTTCCTAAAGAGCCATCCAAAGAAAGTGTTTTCTGTATCCATTTATTCATCATTCGTGATGACTATCAAATGTGGTAAGTTCTAGAGACTCGAGGTATTTTATGCGTTATATTTTATACTGGCTTTATTTTTCAACATTTTGTTATTGTTTCTTCTTGGAAGTTACATGGATTTGCTAGTAGAAGCTTTCCGAGTGTTTTCAGATTTGGAATTTTGCATTTTAAGTGTGGCTACTTGGTCGCTCAGTCCACCGTTATTACAGAAATTTGTGGTGAGAATTGCATTTTCCCGCTAGGAGTGATTTCATTCAATCTGTACCGAACAGGTAGTTCTCGATTTATGCGAAAGCTGCGTTCTATGAAAAGGTCATTTTAATCGAAAATTGTGTATGTTTAAAATTTGCATTAATTGAAAAACTATATCGGACAATTCTAGCATTAGGGCCAGTTTTATCACACGTGGCATATAGAGCCTTGCATAAATTCTTTTTCAACTCGCTTGGGGCTGGGGCGGGCCGGGGATTTTTCTCAAAAACCAGGGATTTTTCTCAAAATTCGTAAGGCAGATTTATATGGGATGAAAATCTAATCACTTTGTTGATTTAAATAATTTATGTATAACGCTTCTGTAAATTGGAGCACCAGAAGTAGGGTAAACGGAAGGTCGATTTTGAAATTTTAAATTGAAACATAGGTCAAGTGAGATATTGATGGAAAGGTCTTTTAAACAACTTTCACGTGAAACATTTCTTAATATTGTCTACCATTAAGGACATATTTGACATAAAAACAAAAGAAATAGAACTAAAGGTTTCGCACATGGGCTTGATTGAAGGTGTTTGAAATGTCTAACACCTTGATTACATTGGTGTCAAATTACAGTTGTCCTAGAAAACAATCTGCATCCTTATTACAACAACCTACTTCAAAAATATGATTAAAATTTTCATTACCGTGTTGATTTCTGCAACTGGTTGCTAACAAAGAACCGCACCTTTTAATGCATCATTCTCTGAACAGATGAGGCAATGTTCAAAAGCAAGGGGAAACTTAACATCCACAACTTTCATTACTGGTCGAAAGAAAACATTCACTAGCTGCACGAAGTGGAATACCAACACATATATGACAACATGTGGCATGGTCTTATTGGACATCAAGTCATTCAGTCTCAATTTTTTGTGAAATGGAGTGTTGTACGCTGATTTCCTGGAAAATATTCTATACAACTTCTAGAGCCACTGCTGGCAACACGAATGACATGTGGCAGTAACACGATGGATGTGCAGCACACTTTCTTTGCATGCCCCCGCGCATTGTGGATCATTTTTTTCTGGGAGGTGAATTGGACGAGTAGGACCAGTGACATGGCTCTCACGCTTTCCTGATTTCATACCGATTGACTTCTTTTTATGGAAAACATGTACAAAACATCGTTTACCGGGAGTGTTCAACAACGTGGACAGAATTTGGGAAGCTTGTCACTCGCCAAGTAACGATGTAGTACTTCGAATAACGTCAAATATTAGAAAAAGAATGCGCAAATGTTTACATCATGAAGATAAACGTTTTGAACAATTTTAAACAAGCTTGAGTGCAAAACATTGTGATTTCATCTCTTTTGTTTTCATGTCAAAAATCCTCTTAATGGTAGACGATATTAAAAAACTTTGCTGGAAAGTTATTTTTTTAAAAAACTTTTCCAACAATACCTCACTTTACTCATGTTTTCACTTCAAATTTTAAAGTTGACCTCAGTTTACACTACTTTCGATTTCCCCTGGTTAACGATAGTGGCATGTATGAATTCTTTGGGTCAACATTAGCGAGTAATTTTTTCATCCCACATAAGTCCGCCTTACGGTTTTCGAGAAAATCCTTTGGTTTCGGTCGTCTGAGATTGTGAACATCCGGTATAATGACTATTTCATAGTATTTCCCTAGTCGTACAGTACCAAAGTTTTATATACAGAACTCGCATAAATCGAAAACTCCTCTGTATTAGATAAAATATTATTTTAAAGTGTAACGTCTGTTTTAGCGTGTAAGTCCAGTTTCCACAAGTCCTTTTCCTCAAGAATTGTTTCTCTGCCATCGATGGGGATTTATAAGGTATTGATGCAGGAATTTTGATAAAATTGTTCACATGCAAATTCATGAATTCTAAATCATAAGTAAAGATGTAGATAATGATATTATAAAGGAAAACATGTTTGTAGATCTTTCAAAATCCGAACTGCTACTGTTGCTGACATTGAAAAGTTGTCTCCGCTGCTACAGGATGTAGACGGTTCTAGAAACATCATTACAATGTTTAAAGAAGCATGTCATTATCATTGTGACCAGGTTAGAATAAAATTCTGTAGTTTAATTTACGATGCTCCGTATTAATTTGCCTACATGGTCAATTTTGTTTACATCTCAACTGAAATCACTTCTTGAATGTTGTTTGACATTGACTGAAAGCATTGGTGTAAAATGTTTGAGTTTATGGTTAAATTAAGACCAAATGTCATAGTTCGAAGATTGCTTTTTAACATTATACTTATGATTTTATGATGTTATATTTATGGTTTTTTAATGCAGGAGTTCAATGAACTTTTGGCATTCGTAGCGGAGTGTAACCAACAGTTAGTCGGTGTTGCTATCATTTGCAGAGAAAATGAAATTGATTATATTCAAAATCACTTTAATATTGAAGACCACATTTACTTTGGATTGCATCGGTTAGAAGACCACGCTCGTGTCTTGCAGTTTGCTATACACCCGGTGTTCAGTCATTGGAGTCGAATGTTTTTGAAAGTAAGCACTACTTTATTGAAATTTTTTGTTGATTGAGTGTTTATCCATACAAGCGAGCTTGCTGTAACGAACTACTACTCCAACGAAATTTTACACAAAAAGCTACTCCTACAAAGAATTTTCGCACAACGAACTAGCAAGGCTAACTTTTAAAAAACCCTATGAATGCCCACGTTACTGATTAACAAAATTGATCAAATATGCAAAAGACAATGTAATTAAATGCTTCGTTTGTGAATTATTCTACCCTAAGTATCTGAACATTACCCAGTCCATTCAGTGGTGACACTAGGGAGTGCAAATCGCACCGGGCGACACCAATACAAATAACGTCAGAATAACTGTGCAGTGTTTCAACAGAAAGTAATTATTTTTCATACAAATATCTCTGTAGTTATAATCATAAAAACATTCTAGCCAAGCCTAGCATAAATAGCGATATATTATACAGGCTAAAATTAAAAAATGGTATGCTGCAAAAGTTTCAGGGCGGAGCGAAGTGGAGTTCGTACTAACCTGCACATCATGTAAAATTTTGTAACAAGTTTTCTTTGCAACAGTAATAATTAGAATCGTCCTGTTCCTCCTGCCTCTTGTTCCTTCTGTCTCCTTGTTTTTTCTGTCTTTTGTTCTTCCTGCCTATTGTTTTCCTACCTCTTGTTTCTCCTGTATTTTGTTCGTCCTGTCTCTTGTTCTTCTTGAGTTTAGACAGGTGAAAAACCGTTCAAATGTATCACCTGCAAAAAAAACTTCTGTTCTAAATATTTATCAAAGATTCACAAAGGTAAAAAATCTTACAAATGTTTTATTTCTAAAAAGATTTAGCTCGGGCTTAGGTCTTATACATATGAGTTCACACGGGTCAAAAACAAACAGTTTATCCTAGTAAAAATCCGGTATGAAAACAGGTAAAAAAATATACTACCTGCAAAATAAACTCCACTCGGTTTTGTTCTAAAAAATATCAGAGTTCACGTGTTTGAAAAACCTTACAAATGTTCAACTTGCAAAACAAAAAAACAAAAAACTTTAGTCAGGCTTCTGTCTTAAAAATTCATGAACGAGTTCACAGAGAAAAACTGTGAGTTCACAAAGATAAAAACAACGTACAGGGGTGAATTTTCAGGGGTGAATGTATTTCCTGAAAGAAGAACTTTACTCAGGCTTCTATCCTAAAAATACACCAAAGAGTTCACACGGGTGAAAAACCTCGAATTTGAGCAGCTGAAAAGTCTTACAAGTGTTCATCTTCAACAAGACCTTCGTGCAGGCATGTTTTACTGTAAGATTCATTTTTTTAATGAAAAATAATAAATTTGTGCTGAAATACTGCACAAACATTTTATATAGGGTGTCTAGAAAAGAAGTATACAACTTTATGTTGTAATACAAAACAAAGTGAGCCAGTTAACTAAGTACTTTTATTTTTGAAATACGTGCAACAGTTTCTTTCAGCACAGTTAGTATGTTTCCGCATGCGCTGGAGACAAAGTTGGTTACACGGAGAATGTATAAACTTATTCTCATGCGTGTTTGGTGTTATGCGGAGGAAGGTTGCAAGATTGCATTGTTTCAAATCTTGTCACATGTGGTGTTTTCATTGCTTCAAACGCTGTGTAAAGCACACGGCGCTATTTATAATCATGTGCTACAAACTCTCACAGTTGCTGTTTTTGTTTGAATACAAAGGAAGCTGTTAATTGGCTTACTTAGTTTTGTATACGTTGTATACTTTTGTGGACACTCACACTCGGTATACGTACACCATCTCTGATAGTGTCATTCGGTGGGGTCCGCATCACTCAGTGACGCAAAGTTCATCTAAACATTGTTTCTCTGGGTGCTAGATCCCCCGAGCTCCCACTGAGTCGGTTCTACTACGATAAGCAGTTTTAAGAGTAGAATTGCTCTTTTTGAAAGGAGAAAAACTTCAACAATAAGCTCTGTTCAGTGACAGTAGAGTAGGCTGTCAGTTTGGCTCTTGACAACTCTTGTAGTGATTCTATTCTGCACAATTTATTCTCAAACAGCAGGTTTAGAATATTTTGTTTGATAACTAGTGAACGAACCGATAATAAACTATAGCCCCACCATAGCATATGTAAGAAAAAAAACATCTCACTGTTGAAACAAAGAGAAAACTATAAGAAAATATGCAACTGGGGTGAATGTTAGTAAATCATATGGACTTTATAATTCTACATCTATTGTGTTAACTAATTTAAAATAGTTTTTTTATGCGGTAGAGACGTTCCGCAGAAAACCGCGAGTTAAAATTAATGAAAAGTCACCAAAAAGTTTATGAAGACTTAGAAATAAGAATGCGTTGCACACCTAAAAACAAAATCTGCTCAAAAATCTGAAAAAAAAATTGATATTAAACATAAAATGGGTTTGTTTTGAAAATTTATCCATTTCATTTTAGACGGTATCTAATAAGATTTGGTAAACTCAGACGTATCTACAGTAATATCACATTGAAGATATCATCGTCACTTAAGTAAGGCATAGTCACAAGCAATTCGTTGACATTCTCGTTGAAGGCATCAAAACCTTCTCCAGCAATTTCATGTGTAAGAGGGTAGTGGTCAGAGCAGTGATTTCAATATTATTGATACTGTCGATGTTTGATTGGATCTATTGTTTGCAACATATCCAGACCAAACTGCTCTGCAGCAGGAAGATTTATAGTTTGTGGTCAGCAATAGCAAATGGAACACGATTTAAACAGTCCATAATACAAAAGTTTGTAAAAGTTTCAAAATTAATTGATAAGTGCTCTTAACGTAATAATGAGGAATCACCGAAATACGCTATCCATATAAGTATACAGACTCCCGATTTCGCATCGTTTAACTTCAAAACCGCATTAAAAAAGACCGCATAAAAAGAGACAACTGTAGGTCTATTGTGTTTTATTATAGAAAGTGTATAGAGAAAAACTGAGAATTTTTCACGAATTAAGGCACTTTATATACAGTATGGGTTAAAATGCTTTTTATACAATAAATTTTTACTCATAAGGGTTGTGTCTACACTTCAAAGCTCATCTGTAAATACTTATATGTATTACAAACGCAAACTTTGCTATTAAAAATCAAAGTCCGAGTGATGGACACATTAATATTGACAACATTTTTCTTATTGGATCGTTTTTATAACTTTATTGCATTCCAATGGAATAATAGGACAAAGACGAACATTAAAATAACCAAAAAGTTTCACCCCTTGCCAAAAATTTTTGTTCTTGTATTTTATGATAGAGTCGGGGTGTATGAAAACAGTGAGCGATTTCTCATTTATAATTAATTGATATTATTGCATTTTTCATATCTACTATTAATTCTTGCCTTTGTTTACATTGTAAATTTTCAATTTGCTTTTCGTGTATCTTTTTTGGTTATTTTAGTGTTCGTCTTTGTCCTATTATTTCATTGGAATGCAATAGAATTAATAATAATAATATATTTATTAAACAAACATGTTGTCAAACATTATCTTAAAATTACCTTATTTTTCAGGAAATCATGAGGCTCGGGAAGAAAACATGTTTGTACATAAGAATATACAACTCGCCGGAAATGGTTTTATTAGTTTCCACTATTCGAATTATTTTTTTTGGTTTAAATTATTTTTGTTTAGTTTAACTGGTTTAATATATTCCTATTTAGGTTGCACAGTATCATACTATGTCAGTTGTGGGAGAATTTCTAAACATTTCGAAACGTAGAAATGTTGCTTTACCTAAAAATTCGCATGAAGCAAATGTGCCTGCTCAACGTTGCACTCAATCGAATGAAACAAATTTTATGCTTACGATGCTTAGTCATAAACATGTCTTAGAAACAAAGGTAAAACATGTTTTTATTTGGTAATAATTCACTTGAAAATTGAAGAAACAAAACAATACGTTTTAATTACAGATGAAAATGAGATCGATTATCGTTATTGTTGGATGTTCCGAGACGGCACTTTCGGTCATTCGGACTTTACTCGATAGGTTATTATTACTTTTTTTTACAACATACAGACAATTCTCAGTTTACGAACGTTTGCCATAACTTTTGTAAAGTTTCGGTGAACGTTATTTAAAAAACATTTGAAACGTTGTTTCTTGAATTTTGGTTAGACCATTTGTGAGTCATTCCAACTTGTACCTTGTATCACCTACTGGTGTTCCAGACTACGAAAGTATAGGTGATGTTTTGAAAATTATTTTACCTCCGAGGTGAGCTTTCAGTTTATGTCAATTTTATACACACTTGATAAAAGTTTATGCTTTGCTAACGTTTTTTTGTATCCTTTTACTTATATTTTTTTCATGATTATTGACTTGGAAATATTGCCGAACACGTCAATCCAGTTTGACATGTCCTTTGCAAGATATGCACGCTGGATACATTAAATCAAGAGTCAGCTTGATCAAAGGGTTTATGACAGGAATCAATCGGTAAATCAGATGTTTTTTATGCTTTATCAAGCTGATCAATCAGTAATTAATGTTGCTGAAAATATTTAGCGATAAAAAGTTGATTACCATTGACAAGAGTTTTCAAGTTCCATACGATCTCCTGTTGTTATGCTGTGGAAAGCAATACCGGATTCCATCCAGTTTAGTCAATCCATACACCGAACTTTTTCCATCCAACGTGTTTGTGGTTAACACTCAAAATGATGCGCTTGTTATTTTCGACGAAATCTATCTGTACTTCAAAACTACAAGTATGTATGTTTAATAGGAATTGTTTTACACTTGTAATACGATTACCTCTTGTTATCCATTGTTTTGTCAACTGTGGTTTTCGATTATGCGTGGTTGGTATTTTTTGTTTGTTTTGGTTGTTTTGTTAGTAGATGTTTTATGATTTATTAAAAAAATTATTGAAAAACGAGTGGGAAATTTTTCTATTAACTGTAAAGCCGGTTTTGGCGCTAGTGGTGGCATGTTTGATCAATCGTTGTGTTTTCACGACCCACTAGGTTAAGTTGATTGCCAAAAACGGATTAACCATAACTTACCGGTTTTCCACAACGATCGATCACTCATGCCAGCACTAGCGCCACAAGGGGATTTAGAGTTAACAGAAAAGTAATACGAATGGCAAAAAAAGAGTTACTTGATTTGACCACCATCGTTAGTTAATGGCTTACTTAGCTAGTGGAGTTAATTAAAAAGCTCAGTGCACTAACCGGCCAGATTCACTTCATGACAAAAAAATTGTTTTTCATGAATATAATTGTTTTTAAATTCCCTATCGTTTGATACAAGAAACAGACCAAGAAATACCGACATACTATTATAGACGGCGCTTAGTGACCGCTGGGTACCTAAGCCAAGTTGGCTTCTTAGCTGTCCAGCAGCTCTTTATTGTTTGTTGTGCATTGATTTTAGAACAAACAGACAACTCTATTTCACGTTTTAGTTCACTTGTGAAAATAGATAAATTACCAGTAAAGTATTTTTGGACAAAAATGTATCAACAAAATGATCTGCACATGTGTAAATGATTTATTTGAAACATTTTGCATATTTTACTGTTCAAAACAATTTTATATCGATACGGTACTGTGAAATTTTAAAAAATTGAGCTGACTGATTACTGCACCGAACTCTTCAATTTCTTCATAGATAACATTTTCACCCATACATAGCAATAGAGTATTATGCTCACCTAATTTAGTTTGTTTTTTTTTAAAATTTGGAAAATAAAAAGCGTTGATATTAGATTTTAATGTTGATAGGAAAAATGGATTTTAAAGATGTCGTAATTTATGGAAATACTATCGATGCGTATAGTTTTGTGGAAGGTTTGATAGAAAACCAAATCCCATCTGAATATATAGTATTGGTTGAACCCACCGTTGTTTCCGAGGTGAGAATGTACTAAGGCTGCCCGACACGCAGTTTTTGGGGTGACAAGAGGAGCAATTGGTGAAGAACTGTGACGTCATCTTCTTGCCAACCAGTTTTTATTTGTTGGGGAATAAGCTGACGCCACAGTTGTCTACAAATTGCTCTATCTGGCCACCCTCAAAATCGCGTTTGTCAGAAGGCATTTAGGAATAACGAAAGCTATTTGCTCAATGATAAATATTTGATGAATTTTCTACGGTTGTAGCATTTCTGCCTTCATGGCGATGTCGTCCCTCCAGTTTTACACCAACACTTGCAGGATGAAAGAGTACGGCATTATAAAAACTACGATATCGAAGAAGCGCTGGTTCAGTTTACGGAACGTGCAGTTAAAACCATCGATATTCGATCATATGATGGAGGAAGAGCCAGACTATATGTTAAAGTAAACACGTAATTGACTGTTAACCGTTGCAATTATCCGATTATAATTTTTGTGTCAACACCATAACATTATGACTTAGAAGATATCGGACTATTTAAGGAAAATATGTAATTGAAAGTAGTTTTAGTATTATGCCTACTAAAATAATGTGAGAATTTGATATTACATACACTGAAAGACGCTTTATTTGTTCTTGCAGTTCATTATATCATTTTGCCAAAAGGATGTGAATTACAATACATTCGTAGGTTAGTTGTGTTGAATATAGATTTGTGAAACTACAAGGTATCCATAAAGTCACATGATGAAATTAAGTGAATTTAAAAAAAAAACGTTTTAAGGCCATTATTGTTATATGATATATATTTATACAAAATATAAGTATTAATGTTATGCTGCAATTTATCGATTTATATATAATTTGTCGATGACTGAAGCTTTTTACAACCACGTGACAGCGAGTTTTATTTTGTATTTGAAAAAAAAGGATAATCTGTTTTTCTTTGAGTGGTAAATTGATCAGACCCTTTTCTTATGAAATATAAAATGACGATATTCAACTTAAATGCATGTTTTATGATTTATGAAGATCAACTGTGAACATGAAGATAGGATTAAATAAATATATGAACTTAATATATGATTAAATATACATGTTGCTTTGTTACCACATAACAAAGTTACGTAGTAACGGGTACCTCACTAGTTTATTAATAACTTTATGACAAAAAATAACCCGTGGTTTCGGGTTGTGTACGCGCGTTACGTTATTTTTTATTTTATTTTATTTTTTTGGATGTTACTTTTTAATGGGCACGCTCTACACCAAAATATGAGGAAAACAACAAAACTAAACATTCACTCTTTCCTTATGAATTTTTAATTTAAAATTATTGAGAAATTTATTATGAGTTTTTTGGTTGGTCAATGTTCTGTATTATGTAAAAAAAATCTATTGATATAGTTTTTCAGATCCGTGTGTGTGTGTGTAAACACTGCCGCAGGGCATGTGAGGGGAAAAGCTTTTTTTCAAGAGGGTAGATAGAGTGGCGAAGAAATGGAAAAACGAGTTTTTTCAAGAGGGGGAAAAGTTTGAGATTACGATGTCACAGTGGGAGGGATCCTTCGCAGTCACAAATAAAGTTAAACAAAAAGTAAGTCAACAGGATTGCTTTCACTCAAAAATGAACGACATAAATAAAAATCAGATCAATTAAAAATTAACATCCGCAAATATTTATTCTAGCCCCCGTCATTCTTGACGGGCCATCACCTAGTTCACATATAATGACTCATTAAACTTTTGATATTTGTCTTATTTCGAAAAATTTATAGTAACTTTAGGAACACCTTGTATACATTATGATAACGTGGTACTAATTACGATTTTGTCAACTTCTTTAAGCTCTAAACGATGCGTCGCTTGTATATGACAAGGGTTTGGTGATCGACAGGGAATTTCGTACCAACGATCCGTGGATTTTTGCAGCAGGAACTATGACTAAATTTTCACGGAAATATTATACTGAATTCAGCCCTCATGCATGTCGACTCGATTCAGTAAAAGCAGGAAGACAAGTACAAAATGTTTTGGTACTTTCCGGTTAGTGCAAGGTCCGCTATTTGCTTGTATTTGGTTATGGGTTTGTTTTGCAGGTTAGGTTAGGGAAACAAAACAAAATCATACATTAATTTGTTTCTTTGTTTTCCTAAGCTAACTTGCAAAATAAACCTATAACCAAATACAAGCAAATAATAGCACCAGACTGGATTTTGCACTAACCAATTTTTTTTATTATAATGCTTATAATTTAATTGCTCGAAACTTCGTGTAATGGGTTGAACCCTAGAACACCCAAGATGGGTCTTGGTAGACCTCAGTTTCATTATATTATTTTTAAAAACAAAGACGCATATTGAAAAAAAATTCAGTCCATTATTCTTTACATTGTTAAATATGATAAAGTTGAAGGTGAAGTAGTGTATTTAATCTAGCCTTGGGTAATAAGCTTATATAATATCAAACCAGCATATTACTTATACATGCTTATATTGATTTAATTTTTTAAATGTGACAATATCAAAAGTGCACTATAAGTTTTTCTATATTATTTTACACACTAGCTATATTTTAGTTGTGGTATAACTATACTTGTTATATAATTACATGTACCTGTAATTTAAAATGGTGTGGATAGGGTTTGAGGAGTAATCGGAGTCTTTTGAGATGATTTTTAGAGATGCTGTTGCTAGAGTCTTTAGATGTCTTTTACGTAGAGATGCTCTTGTTTAAGAAATTTTGGAATAAACTGTATATGTTATGTTTTAGTTAGCATTTCAAATGTGCCATATTTTGAATCCGTTGTGTGAAAGAAGTGAAGCATGGAAACATCCAGCCATTCTAATGCAAGAAATTACTGGCCCTGTTATCGTTAGTGGTCAACTGCCAAGTAAGCTAAACAATTGCAATTTTGTGTTTTTGTGTTTATTTTATGAATACCGAAACACTGGTGCTTAGTCACATTTGTTTGTTCAGTATTGTAGGTTTATACACATTTTCAAATTAAAAATTTCACATTTTACATTTTGTATTTCCAGGAAAAGTGCAGTACTTTCATATTTGTTCTACTGGTGAATGTATGGAAACACCTCTAGAAGATGAAGAAAATGATGTAAGCAATAAAAACTCTGCTGAATATATTATATACAGTACACCGGAATACGCATTGCAAGAGATTTCCATAAAGGCAATTTGAGTTTGAACGGGAAGCGGTTTGCTTTTTCTCCACGTCTTTCGATTGTTTGAAATAGTATTTCATTTATTTTTATTGAGTTTTATGCACACAATATTTATTTCAATATTTCAGCTGAGTTAGAATTATTGAAAATGGTTTAGAACAGATCACAAAGTTCACGTGTAGCAGATTTTCATTTTACAAAATGGAATTTTGTACATGTGTATTGATTTTTTTCAGAAGTACAATATTTATTATAAACAGTGGCATCACTAGGGTTGGTGTCACCTAGTGCGCTATCTCATGATATTACTCCAACTCCAAGATGTCAACCTTGATTAACTGCTCTAAAAAAACTACTTGAAACGTCATGTGCTAATGTAGGCTTTAGGAATTCCAAGACGTTTAATTTCTTTGGTCACACCAGATAATTCTGCTAGAATATTATCAATGAAGAATATGATGTACACTTAATTTTATCACGTAATTTAATCACCGATGTATTACAAAGTTAATTTTGTTTCTAGAAGAAACACTTTAGATTTTCTGTATATAACAGCAATAGCTACAGCTTTGTAATGCTTTTCTGCCGCGCACAACGCATAACTACATGTTTTTAGGGCTTTCCAGCATAACACCGCATAGCTACAACTTTTCAAGGCTTTTTAGCATAACACCCACATAACTACAGCTAACTAGCAGATATGAATGCGAATGTAAAGTGAATAAACATTTACTCTACTGCGTAAAATTTTGAGTTTATTGATACAGTACATTTAAATTAGGCTTTTGTTGTTACAACCACAGCCAACACGATCTAGAAAATGTCGTGAAATCTAGAAAATTCGTGAAATCTAGAAAATTCGTGAAATCTAGAAAATCTAGAAGAATGATCTAGAAAATTTCTAGATCGTGTTGGCTGTGTTACAACTATAGGGCTATTTTTAAGAAAATAATAAATTTCTGCTGAAACAGTGGCGCAAATAGTTTTATAGACAGCCATTGTGGTGTCATTTCTCTGATGGTGTTGCCCAGTGCCGCTCGCATCCCCTAGTGATGGCACTAATCAAAAATCATAATACATTGCTGTAATTTTTAAAATGATTTGGAAAACCATAAAACCCATACACGTAAGATACGTAATTTGTTTAAAATAAAAACGTGTGAAAAAACTAAGTAGGCGTCAATCCATGAAATTCAGAGCCACGCAGAATGATGGTCACCTGTGTATAGTATTGAAAAATTAGCACAGCAAGCTCTTTTTTTTATGGGTTTGCGTATCGTGATTTTATTGTTTGTGGATAATTTTTACAACTGAAAATTGAAATGTTTCCAATGTTTAATTTAACATATAGGAATTTATGCTTGAAACTGGAACGCCCAGTGGTAATGGCCGGTGCCCATATGTTAGAATAATTTTCGACAAACACAAACGGATATCGTCTATTACTTGTTTGTCCCAACTAGTAAGCATTTTAAATGTTTATTTAATTTTTATTTCGCATTAATTAATTTTAACTAGCTTTGAAACCCGTCAACTTGACGGGATCCTTGGATGCGTGTGACTTGGAGCGTGTGAAATTTCCTATCTTTTGGTTTTTTTTCGTGCGATGTCAGGTCGTCCGTAAAAAGCTGTCCAGTTTGTGCAGATTATTATTCTTCTTCTACGTCTTATTGAAATTAAATACATGTTGGTAATTAAACAGAACAAAATATAAAAAGAAAAATGTATTTGACAAAGTTTTTAGAAAAGTATAAGATTAAATTGCGTTGAACACACAAGGTATAATTACAAAGTTAGGTAATTGACTACTGTGTGTGTGTGTGTGTAGGAGGGGGGGGGATTGTGAAAGAAATGTAAATCTTATTTTACACGTCAAACTTTTTATTTTTTATTTATTAAAAAAAAACGTATTGTAGGAACGAGATATGACAAAACCGTCATGACTACTAAATAAAAACTACATACAAAATCTATCGATTCATTATCAAATTCTATCGATTCATTATCAAATTTTATCGATTCCAACTTTTTCTGCTTTTTCTGACTTTTCACACGTCCTGGCGCGTTTTCCTACTATTGGTCAAAGGACGAAGCACAACAGAAGCACTGAAACGCTCCCGGATGTGTGTATAACGTCAAAAAAAAAGTTTGAATCGATGTAATTGATAGAAAATGCGTAAAAATGGCTTAGATTGAACTGGGTACCACGCTGTTTGATCACACCCTGTATAAGAACTATTGCACAACATTGTAATTTGTTGTGAAGATAATTGGTGTGTTATTGGCCTCCTGACATGTGCAACTTTGGTGTGGCAACTCAAGTTATTTGTGGACAACTGTGACGTCAGGTTTTTGCCTAACCAATCAAAACTGGTTACCACAAAGTTGACGTTACAGTTCTTGAATTGTCACACCAAATATTGAGGCAGCTTTAACAGTTATAATTCTCCGAAAATTAGATTGAATGCGTGTGTTGTAAAATTGTATTATTTAGTTGTAAAAATAACAAAAAATCAATTTGTAAAATTAAAATCAATTTTTTTATTTCAGGAATTCAATCCAGAAGTTTGGATAAAACTTTTTGGTTTTAATATTCAGTTCTTGAATAATCTTTCGTCTCGGTTCGACGATGGCTCGATCACTGATCTCTATGGGTAAATATCAAATATTATCGTACTGTACAATTATATGAAGAAGTTAACTTAACGAACGACATTGACTAACGCTATGGTGTATTGTTTTTATTATAAAAATTGTTTTATTTTCTGTTAGTTTTTTCACTGAGCCCTGGTGTTGTGCACTATTGCTTGATCGCTTTAGTGATTATTGGAAGGAAACCAAGAGAATGCTTAATGTCACAATGGTGAGTTTTAATGTATTAGCAGTGGGTGTTAATAGAAATTAAGGCAAACCACATTTACGTTCCCCCCCCCATTATGTTTATTGTCGTATTGTAAGAAATGTTTTAAAAGACAATTTTCACGTCTATTTTGACATGCGGTTTTTTTTGTAAACATTCAATATATTTATTATCAATGTTGGGAATAAATGTTGAAAAAAATAATATTGCAACAATAATAGCTTTTTGTCACATTAGGTGAGTGTTAGACCAGCTTAATGATCAACATGTTTATTAATTTCAGGAAAACAATTCATCAGCCAACACAATTTTGAAAAACAGTGCTAAATTCAAGAGACATGTAAATATTGTTTCATTTTTTAATGTTCACTTATTTATGTTTTTCAGTTAAATTCAATTAGTTTTCAATATATATGTATTTTCACGATAAAATGCATATATTTATTATATGCATGTTACGATATATGAATTTTACGATATAGTTGTCATATTTTGGCATTTTGTGTGATTGTGGCAATTTGTGAAGTACACAAGGTTGATTTTATATTGAAGTCACAAAAAACACGAAAACTGAATATCTGTGTGAAAACAAAAATTCAAATAAATTCGGGAATGTGAGGGGGAAGTATAGAGATGAATTTTTAAGCTTTGGAATTGAAATACCAATATGGATAATAGATTTTAGTTTGACTTTGACATACTGTTTCATGAAAATGGATTTAGCCGTTTGTATGTCATGCGCGAACAGACCAACATTTGTAAAAAATATTTTCTTTTAAGTTAAGGCTAGTTCTCACGAAGACATATACGCCGCGCTTTCGGCTCGAAACTTGTGGCTCGAGCCAAAGCGCCGCGTATACGCTCAAGTGAGAACCACGCTTTATATACATATGCATGAATTATCAGATGATTGATTGCAATTTAATTGCAATTTAATGTAATTAAACAGGTATACAAGCAGACTGATTGTGAATTGTTTTTTTCAGCTGGAATGGAACGAGAAAGTAAAATTACGACAAGTTTTAAACAAGGAAGCCTCAAAAGATGTTGCTTCGCTTCTCATTAATTTTCTTCATTACAACCAAAATTTGCTTCCTATGTATGCCTTGCCAGATATAATATAAATTTGAAGACCAAACCTGCAATAAATGCCACAGTATTTTTTAAAACGTTGTCCTATATTGTAATGTTAACATAAACAGTTTCTAAGATACTGTTTCGCGGAGCCCTGCGTAAGCACAGGCGTGTTAAATAAGGCTCATAAGGAAAATTTATAAAAGACGTTTACATCATCTGTATACACTCTCCTTAATGAAAGCCAACGCACCAATTTTTGGTATACAATAAACCCCCCATCCACGGGGATCACTTTGCTGGAAAGTTAACACGGTTATGAAGGTTCTATGTAAAAAAAAGGGATGGGGAGAAGGAAAAAGAATAAAAGCTGACTAAGTACGTCACATAGTTTCTTGTTCTTTTTCACGTTTACTTGTAACGTTCTTTAAACGTTTGAAAGTTACATTAATCAATAGAACTAATTTCATAATAAAGTAATATAATCTTCATTATTACACAAGGGCTTATGCCCATAAGTGTTGGGGGTTCAACCCATTCCCCATGCTTCTAAATTCAGCTATACTCCATTTCACATTAGCTGGCACAGAATTTGCTTGAGGCAGCCAAGGGGCAAGCTAGGTGATCACACCAT
>JAQIWH010000770.1:0-40788 GCA_034695005.1 Cryptops parisi | reverse complement strand
CCCCTGAATGAGGGAAAGACTTTATTATGTCCACCCTGTATTTTGGCTAATTTACAGTCCCCAATAATCAAGAAATAAATTATTCGAGAAAGGACCATCAGCTTACAGTAGGCTTATAATTTGACTGATAACAGTATGATAGCTAGCTTATATGATCGATCATGTGCAAATGCAAAAATGTTTGTGCACGTATACTGCTATTAACTCCCGCAAGAAGGTGCTGATCGCAAAAATACCCCTCTGAATTGCGCACGTTGCCTAATAGGCGCGAAAACCGTCCAAAAATAGTCGATGGAGTTTATTGGATTTATGTAAGTTACACTAGTTATCGACTGTCTTGGACGGTTTTTGCGCTAAAAGCGTTAACAGCGTTCAACAAGAACGCGCCTTAATCTATAGATATGCGTCGATGCGGTCGGATGCCGTTATTAGCTGATTTCTAAGCTGTGTTTCTAAGGTGCGCCAAGGGAATGCGCACTATACAGTATACACGCCGCGAATTTCAAAACGTAAATATGGATAATGTTTTAATCAAAGGTATATATGATAAGCCTTTCAATGTACAATCACGGACTTATAGTTATTATACCCATAAGTCCGTGGTGCAACCAAGCCAACCACCTCTAAGGTCAAAAACCAAAAAAGGTGTCTTACATCTGACTGACTGGGTAAGCCAAAAACAACCACTAAAACTCTTCACAAACACTAACGTTTCATTTTATTTAGACCTAAACTTAGACGCATAAACTTGATCACAGTGCAGTGATAAACAAAACAAAAAAAAACACACACAAAAGACAACACGACTACAAAAGCCACTCCAAACATCAACCGACTCCCAAATTCAAACTACCAAAACCACACTCTCTTCCACGCGTCAATACGCCCACCAAATAAAAATAAAACCAACACAACACCTAGCAAAAAAAAAAACCAACAACTAACCCAAACGCAAAAACACCAACTAACAAAAATTTAAATTAATCGAAACCAAAAAATAGGATTTTTTTAACCAACAAAAAATCAAAACAACCCATAAAAACAACAACAAAAAAAACAAACAAATTAAATAAAAATAATATAATCATCTGAATACTGGTTCTGGAAACACTCGGGAGTGTTTAAAAAAGAATCAGTCATTCCATGCCAAATCGAACAAAATAAATTAAATATTGACCTTACATTTTTTGATTTTGATTTAACTTGATATATAGCCACCTTGAGAATCCATCTTGGTATATAGCCATAGCCACCTTGAGAAATTTTGTTTTAGAATTTTAAGTCTTATATTTTCTAAGATACTATGGTTAGAAAGTTACATTTAAACTATAATCTAACGTTGCCATGCTGTATTCAAATTGCTCTAACTTTTGTTCAAATTGTGCTAGAGCTCTGAAATTTGCATCGTTGGAAAGCTAATTACTAGCTTTCCCATGATATGCAACATTTTATTAACTATTTTTAAAAACAATTTTTAATATGTATCTAGGAACTAGCAGTATTGAGGAACTGGCCATTCTTCAATATTGTGGTGTATAATGTTTCTTTTCTTGTCCTAGGATTCCTAGATAGTTTGATATTTATTACAAAATAATAGAAATAGTATTCATTGTGAAAAGTGTGTGATTTGAATTCAGTGAGACAAAACAAGTTACTCAAAAGCAAAACCTTTTATTAAGCCAAACCAATAAGCAAGCACAATACATGTTGAGACCTGTAAAGAAAACAAACAAACAAAGATTAGAAAAAATTATAGTTAAAAATAGAATACCCAGATGACATCATCTTGATGGGGCAGGTGTTTTAAGAGTACTGATTAAAATTCTAACATGTTACAAACCCAAGGTTAGAAAGTAGATAAAACAGGTAGCAAGCATGAAAACAACAGATGTTACGAACAAGTATAGACAAGTTTAGATCAGGTAATGTTCTATCTTTAGAACAGGAGATGACATTTGAGATGCTAATTTTAGAACAAGAAAGCGTATATAAGAAGATGCATTCAAGGCAAGAGAGGAGGACAGCATGAAGACATCTGTCAAACGTTGCCTTGCTAGTCCAAACAACATTGTTGAAACACACAAATGTTGTAACAACCGAACATCATGAAACACTGCTACCTGAGATGAGTATGTTATCATAAGTCTATATCGAGATTCCAACTCAGACTAAATTCTAATTCAAAACCTTAAACGAGACTTCAATCACACTTAAGTCGAGCCAATCCAGATCACACATTTCAGTTTAAACTGTAACATTGTATTAAGTAACCACTCAATTGTTTTGTATTCAGTAATTTTAACATTAACTTTAACGTTAGAAATAATTTAGTTGTTTGTATTTAATTTTATTCAATTGTAATAAAATTATATTATTGTAACCAATACTCTTGTACCGCAAAGTTCTTTGACTCTGTCAGACTTGGTTCCCGAAAAAACAAGAAGGGAGTACAATACTTGTATTAAAAATTGAACCATCAAATCTTTTTGAAACATAACTTGTTGTGGGGGTCTCAGGATCATCCCTACCCCCCGGACTCGTAGGGAGCTCTACACACTCAATGTTTCATGTGGTGCTAAACATGGGTACTTTTTCACAAACGTTTGCCTGTTAATACGTTAGGCATTTCTAACTGAATGGGGGCTATGCGGGGTACCTTTTTTATTTTTTTAATCGATTCTACACATATAAATTAGTAAAATTCCAAATTTTGGCAATCACAGACTCACCCGTTAATCAGTAATTAATTTTTAAAATATTGTCATGAGCCCCGCCCCCAAAACGGCCAGTCACGTGATAAATTGCTCCGTGACGTCGATACTTAAATGAAGGAGAAAAAAAGGACAGACTAAAATAGCTAGACCATGACCGACAACTATACAAACTTTGTATAGTTGTCGGTCATGACTAGACTCAGACTCAACTCAACTAGCCAACGTGTTGTTGTTTTACGATTCTCCTCTTGCTTCTTGCTAAGATGGAAAACAATGCTAAGATTGAAAATGAGTGGTGCATTGCCGCCAGATGTATAAACACATCAATTAATAACAGAGACAAGATTTTCATTCA
The DNA here is from genome assembly GCA_034695005.1 of Cryptops parisi. NCBI lineage: Eukaryota > Metazoa > Arthropoda > Chilopoda > Scolopendromorpha > Cryptopidae > Cryptops > Cryptops parisi. The sequence continues at coordinate 37,719 of JAQIWH010000770.1, read as the reverse complement.
TGTTCCGAAACAACCCAAAATAAGGAAATTGTGGATCATTGCGGTTCGACGAAAAATGGAAGATTTGTCGCCAAACTCGGTGCTTTTTGTGTGTGAAGACCACTTCAACGTAAGTAACTTGATAACATAACTATTCTCTTATTTATTAATAGGAATACTGCATTCGAAATTAATTTAAACTTGAGTTTATATTGAAATTTGGTTGCTTTTCCTCACTGCATAAAACTCGTGTTATAAGTTGAGGTGATGAGAACTTAGTTTTCATTATACAACACATTTTTTAGTGTACGTTTTCCATTTCAGTTTACAAATAATATTGACAAAATAGTGTTAGAAATCCGCAGGCTTCTTTATTAATTGTTGATAACTGAATTTTAAGTTTAAAACATGCACTAATTGTAGCGCCGAAAATTGACACTTAGCTTGCCGCGCTAGGCTTACTTCACTCGGCTCAAGCTGCCTTTTGAATTCCGTGCTTGTCGCGCGCTCTCTGTTACTCGTTGCGCGCCGAAAAGTGGACTTTGCCTCAAGGCAGGTGAGTATGGAAGAAAGCGATTTGTTTACAAAAAGGGGAAAAGGAGAAGTTGCGCTGCCTTACTCAGCGCGGGTTGCTTACGAACTACGTGCGCTGTGAGTGTATAGTGGCTTTTAATTCCTGGTCAGTGGACGCACGCAGTACTTCATAAATTTTTATATTGGTTCGAACCTGAGGATTCTAATAAAAAGATTCTCCCCGCTTAAGGAGGCGCAAAGACATGCACAAGACTTCAGTTTGATAACAAAACACTTTTTATTGCAATTCTATGATAATAATTCGAGAAAAAACTTTGACACTTTTCGTCAACTATGATTTCTGAATTGTGTAGCAACACAAACAATAATGAAACAACTTACACTTTGACAAAAGAAACGACAATAATACAAAATTACACTTTTTCGAAATAAAATGACAACGGAACAGTTACGCACTTCGTTAACTTCAAATTACACAAAATTACGTTTCTTCAATTATAGTTCAAAACAAAATTATTACACGTTTCGTTAACTTCGATTACGATTAAAAAAACAAAATTATCATTCACTTTTCTTCAATTACAGTTTGACACAAAATTATTACACTCTTTGTTAACTTCAATTACAATTCAAAAACAAGGCTATCACACGTTTCGTTAACTTTAAATACAATTTAAACACAAAGCATCCCAGGTTCGTGGAGTCTATAGGACTATCGCCTATCTCCCGTCCACAACCTCTAAGCCTTTTCAATTTATCCGTTATACATAAAACCTTTCACTAGACCATAAACCTATTCTGTTCGTGGCTTAAAACCGCTTAAGGTTGAAAAACATCAGTGTGACTTTATTTTAGCTTTTTAGTTTCAAAACATTAGTTCCCAGTTAAATTTGGCAATGCTCGACACTAGGGCCAACCACACAGGGGACAGCCATGTTCACGACTAACCTGAACCAGAGTCTGAGCAAGGAGGCACATGAGCGTTGTCGCTGTTTGCCGTGGTCTGGGTGCTCGGAAAACTGTCGACCGTACGAGCATTAAAAAATGCTTTATCGAACGGGAGTCGTGGTTTGGTGGTCTGAAGTCGACGGTTAATTCTTTGAGTACTGGATACTGGATCGAGAGACGAGTCTCAACAGATCTGCTTTTCCTTCGTCTGTCTCTCGGTTTTATACCATTCCAGATCCTCGTCAGCTTCAATTATTTTTGTCTTCGTGTTCTCGTTGATTGATTTGGTTTTTCGACAATTTCATTGGTCAACTTTCGTAGCTCGCATTATTAAAGTGGATTTAGGTTAGTCAACTACCTTTTCTAGCCCATGTTATAATTTAAGATTTTAAACCAATTTTGGACAAAAACTAATAAAATCAATTTTTTGCTTTCCCAGCATCCCTGACTCCCCCTGAGTCCCCGGACCCATCTGAGGAAGAGGAGGTCATCGTCCTCAGCGATACCGAGGCCAAAGCCTTTTAAATTTATATAAAATAAAATTATGTGTAAAAACTTCATACTGTACGTTTTTCTTACCTCGCAAACTATTTTACATTACTACACATTTGTCATACACTTTTTCATTACGCTACAGTCCCGTTCGTTCGCTTCATCGTGGAACATTATACCGAAACATAATTCAATTTTATACACGTTTTCATTACGCTACAGTCCTGTTTGTTCGCTTCATCGTGGAACATCATACCGAGACATAATTCAATACATTTTTTCAACATTAAAATTCACTTTTCGTTATTCATACTTGGTCGTTCATCAGCTTTTTTCAGAAAGTCGCACAGTTCGTTTTCTGCACACAAACATCTTGTTTTTACGTTTCTATCTTTGTTTTTTATCATTTTGTTGATTTTTGTAGGTTTTGCAGAAAATCCATATTTTCCTATTTTTTGTTTTCCAAACATCGTTCATTGGAATGTTGCACCGCACAAAAGAACGGGTTCGAAAAAACAGGTGTGTCGAACAATGGGGTCACTTAACGATTTTGTTTTCTTTTTACTTGCACTTTTGCCCGTTTTTTGGGAAGGTCAAATAGCGCGCGCGTAGGTGCACGATAATTGTGATTATCCCCATAATGCAGTGTTCATGTTTTTTGACCAACCCGGGTTTAGCGTCGTCTGCTAGTGTTTGTTGCACTTATTCCTAACAGAAGCATAGCTAGAAAGCCTACCTAATCGTGGCGTGTTTCTCTCAACTGCCGTGAGAGGCGCCACTTGAGCACGGTTTAAACAGCTCAAGGTCTCGGTCACACGCCGAAGCCTAGTGGCTTGGCTGTGTTAGATCGTGTTGGCTGTGTCTCATCTTAATAATAATCGTCTAGGAATAACGCTGACGCGTGTAGACGCTGACGCGTGTAAACGCTGACGCGTGTAAACGCTGACGCGTGTGAACGCTGACGCTGCTATTTTAATTTGGCAAATTTAAAATACAACAATGAACAAACTGCATAAACATAAGCTGTAGGCAAATTTAAATTACAACAATGAACAAACTGCATAAACATAAACTGTAAGAAATCTAAACACCCCGTGATTACCATACCAACCACGGGGGTTAATTTCTAGTAACATTATAACAATTGAACACAGCGATAGCTTCTGTATTAGGCTTCCTAGCATAACACAAGATTAGCCATAGCTTTTAAGGCATTCCAGCATAACTTAACGTTGCATATATGCGTCATCGATTTTTATCATTTCAGTGATTTTTAGTGTAGTTTCAAATTTATAAAGATATCAATTTTTTCCATCCATACACTGTATATAAGAATAACGGAAGCGTTGATTAGTTTTATTTTTAATTCTTGTAACGCTTGGTTTCTTCTGAAGCAATTTGCCAGCGATTTGATTTTCGGTAGCTATTTGTCGACAATTATGAGAAACATAGTATGATTTTTACATACAAATATTATTTTAAATTCTCATACCCAGGCGTATACTCTAAAGATTCCCGCACTGCTTTCCGAAAGGTTTGATCATCTAATTTTAATAGTCGTAAATTTACGGTATCTTGACGTCATAAAACAAGCAAGCTTTTGACGTGAAATCAACGGTCAAGAGAATAAATTTCTCTAAAACTTTTAGTTATACTTAGCGGATGAGATCTATTAAATCTAACAATTGGAACGAAGGAGACTATTTTGAAAATTAGGTTTTGTTCCAATTTTGGTTCTTTCTGAACATAATCATCAACCCAATCAGCATATAAAAGTTTTATGAAGAACGAGTTTGGTAACTTAATTTTTACGACCACGTTAAATCCCTTATCTCTGGTGACTTGTCAAGTAGAAATGCAGTGGCTTCAAACTCTTAGGAAAACCAATCTTTAGAAGAGTAGGTGTAAAACGGGGAGGGGAGGTACTAGTTGGAGAAGAAGATAAAGTAAAAGTGGGGGTTTGTCTCGAGATTGACTGAAATGCTCAGCGGCATCTGGTGCTATAATTGGATTCGCACCAGAGGCATTGCACGCCACGTTTACTTAGACTTCTAATGAAGCAAGTGAACGACAAGTTGCTTCTCAGAATGCCACTTTCAACGACATCGAAAATGTCAATGTAGAAAACCCACTACACGTGTGATATTTCATCGTGTACCCCCTTCAATTTCCTGTTTTCCAGGATGTTTGTTAAAAATAGTTTTAAAGAAATTAATTTTTGAGTAAAAAAATTGTTAATAGGGAAAATAGTTCGTTAGATTGAGATTTCCGCTAAACTGGGCGACATTAGGAAGCTTTTATTGTGCAGGTAACATTTGTTTTTTTCGTAAATGAAATTGGATTTATTTTCACGTGTTACTTGAATAATTAATTACAATTTAAATTTTCCACTAGTAGTTAAAAATTGTGTACTTGTCTGTTAAGGCCTAGCCACTGAGATAAGGGCGTTACATGTCTATGGTTTAGGTTAGTTAAAACAAAGATGTATTTATTTTATTTCATAAACAGCAACAAAAACAACATAAAATAATGCTGGAATACATTTTGTATTTATTTTATTTAATCTAAACCAGTATACATATATATCCTATGTATACTAGTAAAATATATACTGTACTAGTATACATATTCTTGCACATCAGCGGCTAGCCGTTAACAGACAAGTACACCAAAAATTGATAACATGTCTGAAGCACATATTTCAAACATTGATATTAGTTATTTTAAACAAAAATGACAAAAAATTTCACAACATTAACCGTTTATACGCCTGATACTAGCTGTATCAGGCGTAACATACGCCGGAATCAAACGGAAATTCTGTTTGATTCTCGTTAAAATCTCGCCAAGTCAGCCATCGTTTTTTGGCCAATCAGTCAGCAAAGACCTTACCATATGACTCTATTGTACACGATACCTAAGCGTTTTATGCATATAGATTACTTAAATAGTTTTTATAAGCCGAATAATGTTTCATACAAAAAAATGATTTATCTAAATACATATATCAAATTATATACGTATAGACAATTTTATACACACAGTACATTATACATTTTATCTGTATATAAAAATACATCTAATTGTAAACATATACAATATAAACAAAAAACGTTTCGAGGTCAAATCTAAATCCCATCTTCAATTGTACCTTTATCATATGGCGCTCTTTTTATTAACCGCGTAAAAAGCTAATACTTTACAGCGTTATTCATAATTCCTTGACACATTTAAAAAATTTACCACCCGTAACTACTTAACAGATCTTTTATTGTATTACATTGAATGAAAGCTACACTCTAGACGTTTTTTTGAAATCTGCACGTGTATTTGCAGTGATTTTCCGCTAGGAGACATTTACTCGCAAATGTACTAAATTAACTTAACAAATTGGATTTGTAATTTTTTTTTACGAATGTATACTTCATAGGAGTCATTACAGAGGACAAAATATGTACAAAATAATGTAATTTTTTAAAATTTCAATCTCAAATGTGACGTTGATGACTTGTTAATGTTGTGACCACCATGGTCATCGATTTAACCCAAATTGGTGACCATGAATAATTGGCTTGTAGGGATTTATTAAGAATAATGTTTGTGTAATGTTATAACACTCCCACTGCTCACCAAGAATATCTCCGAGACCGCGGTACTGATAAACTGTGGCATTCTTACACTTGTATGTAAATGGAAAATTATGTACATGTCTGCTGCGTCAGCAACATTGAACATTGAACATTTATGAAGTATCTGAAAATTTGGAGAGTGTAACTGTCATTCAGTGTAATACAATAAAATACGTTAAGTAGTTACGGAGTGGTAAAGTTTTGTAATGTGTCACGGAATTATAAATAATCCTGTCGGCTTATATGAGCAACTAATATTAAGTTTTAAACGAGTCTTTGAAACAGGTTTTACTTATTTTTATATACAACAAAATAAAAATTAAAAAAGTCATTAAAAATTATTTTGAAACTGCGTTTATGTTTGTTAATATATTTTGCAATATACTAGTAACCTACAATTATTTTATCTGTATATGCGTATTTGAACGTAAAAATATTCTTTGGATACAAATATAACGGTTTTCAAATAAACAAGCTAGTTTGGATTTTATCATATATAATACAAAGTTAGATTAGTGAATGTCTTTCGTGATTAATGTGGAAATCCCATCACAAAAAAAACCGATCTCAGGTAACAAAAATAACAGGGATGAAATTTCACATCGCTGAAGTTGAAAGAACCTTCATATTTTAATGGTAAAATTACGCAAAATTATGCAAAAAAACCCATTCATTTTGTTTCTACTTTGAAAAAGAAATTTTAAATATATGAAGAAAAACAACCTTACCTACGGAAGGCCTATATTTAAGTTTATAAAAGGGAACTTGTTTACAAGGCTTCTCTTTTGTTTGGAAGTTAACGAAATGAGTCACTTTTAAAGACTCGAAACCATCATCCACCGATGGACGTTTCCTAGGGGAACCTATTAAAGCACAAAATAAGGGTTGAAAGGTTTTAAATTTTTCAAAAAGAAAGCAGTTGGAGTTGGAGTTGCCATTCCCTTTGATAGCTTTTTGGGGAGCAGGATCATGATGGAAATGATGATGATGTTATTTGGAGCCCGAAAGCAGCAGGCTCATTGGGTGTTTTTCAATTTTGTTTAATGCTCGTTTTGGTGCAAATTTCGAAGCAGCAAAGTTGACCCTTGATGAGGAGGATGAGCAATGAAATTAAAAATTAACGATGCTTTTTATTACTCACCAGATTAAACTAAATGCAAAAATGTTTTTGTTTTTTTTTACGGTTTAAGGTCGTTTTGTCTCTTTTGGATTGCGTTAGTTTTGTGGTCAAAATTTGTAGTTTTGACGAGAAAAAATTCATAAGCTGAAAGGTTAGTAAAGGTGAATGTTTTGTTTTCTTAATTGAAACATCAAAGCAGTGTGTCATGAATAACGGGGTTTAGTAATAGCAAACAGTGTTATATCTGAAATGCCAGGGGCTTAATTTTTGTTTAAATAATTAAAACACTTTTTGATATAAAACTTCGGGTAAATAGGCTTACACGTGTTAAATCTCGATTATTTTAATTTCATACTTTGAAAGTTAGATTTTAATCCTCGGATTTTGATAATAATGGTTCAATGTTATGCAAACGCTTGAGATGTATGGAAAATAAATTTCAAATTTCTTTTGTTTTAGTAAACAAGCTTCATTTTAATTTAAGTTTAGAAGTTTAAATAATAGTCTACCCAGCGAAGATTTCATGTTTTATTTTAAGCTGTCGCAATTTTGTAAAGCCTCAGGATTGTCCGCGACAAAGTTTATGAATTTCTTATGAACTCGGAACGTTTAAAATTGACGCCTTTAGGGAATTGAGAATGAACTTTCGAAACACATGAATATTTCATAGGACTTGAATCAAATTTTCAGTAACTTCATTTTTTTAAACTGTATAATTCTTTAATAAATTTATAAACGAGGTTTCTGACGATGTAAGAAGTTAGTAAATTTTCATAAAAGTTTACATTTCCTAAACTATCAAAGGTAAATTATCATTGTTCATCTTATAGTTTACTAGAAGTAAATCCCGTGGTTGGTATCACAACCACGTGAAATTTATAACTAAGCCTTGTAAGACCTAATGTTGCTTCGCAACATTCGTTCTTGATTTGACTTACGTTTTGACTCATGTTTTGATGCTTATTTTAACTGCACATCAATTTTGCTATGAAGCAAAAGTGAATTTAGTTGTTTGCGTGGGTGATTTAAATACGAATTTAAAGTTGCCCAACAACTACAGTATTGTGAAATCACTTTTGCTACATAACACAATTTATAGCAGTAAAGCTGCAGCATGGTGTGCTGTAATCACTATTGTTGAATAACGATTTTTTCAGTTGGATTATGGGAAATAAATTAAATGACAGTAGATTCTGACTATATGGGCTAGTGCCTACAACTTTATTAGTATGACTTGGTACTTACGACTCATGGTTTAGAAATTAAAAAATGGTCCATCTTGAACATAAATTTTAAGGTCAATGAAAGTAACACCTTTTGGAATCCCCTTTATATATGCTATTCAACATTTTATATTAGTTTTTTCGAGTATTTATACGGAAAAGAACTTTTGAGATCACTTGCATAGCCTAATATTAGAATATATCAAACTAAAGATAATATTTTATACCAAGAAATTCTCGATTTATATTAGTTTCTTATACTATTTGATTTAGCTACAATGCGACGAGAGAAACTCATCAAAATGATTGTTATGTTGTGAAAAACATTTCGCTATTATACGAATTTAACAAGTGCCTTAACGCTCTTTTATTAATCTACTTTTTCGATTTTGCTATATATACGAGGTTTTCGAACAACGTAACCTTTACATAAAGAATCTACAGTACTTGATACGTGTTATTATTACGAGTAGTCGCCAAGCAATTAAGATGATATAAAATAAAATGCATATATATCACCATAAAAAAGTGAATCTTAGTGAAACTTTATTATAACAAAAGTTGTTTTTTTTATCTTTATGTGTATTTTTTTGCAGAAAAATCAAAAAACAAAAAAAAACAAAAACATTTAATAAAAACATATACACAGGTCAAAAACCAACCAAACATTCAATGGTGTACAAACTGTACACACACACTTGACTCGAAGGATATTCCGATAATTTGGCTAATTTTCAAGTTTATTAGATCAATCTGGATTAAAGGATAGAAATGGCTGAAGCGTGAAGCAATTGGAAAAGAGAAGAAAGACAAGAATTGAAGAAGATGAAGTAAAGGAACATTGTAACAGTAAAAAAAAAAAGTGTTTTTAAATCCCTCGTTTCAGTCGGGCTTTTTTTTTCGGGATGTTCCTTAACACTGGTACGGATTTCTGAACCCACTCGTCAATCGCTTCACCAATATAAGAAAAAATATATCTAAAAAATCGACCTCTTCCACTCGGTGAAAATCACGTGATTTGCGTCAGGGAATTTGAATCGAAACGATGGACTAGTTCGACTGTTCTTTCACGTCGTTAGCATCCTCCATCTTTCAATCTTTTTTTTTTCTGATTTATTTTTGGTGTGGGATGTTAAAAAATGAAGTAGATCTGTTGATGGAGAGAAAGTGATATTGATAATGCGCTAGTGGAATTGATATAAAAGCTATGGGAATATTTTACCTCGTAAATTTATATTTTGCAACTCTTTGCAAAGTAGTTGGAAGAAAGAGTTTTTAAAGGTGAGAGGTTTTTACAAAATATAAATTTTTATTTTTAGTTTAATGGATGGGTGTTTAATCTTGTTAATATTGCATTTTACTCATAAATTTTTATTTATACTTAATGCAGACGTAGGCGAGACCTTGGGCTTTCACTTAAAGTGTAATGCAAAAATAAGAGTACGAAATTAATGACGCTCCATCTAATCAAGTATCATTAATTTTGTATATGACTGAGGCTTATTCAACTACATGTCCTCGATTTATGCGAAGTTTTATGCAAATTTCGACATTCCTATATATCGATGTGGCAAAACTATATAATTCAGTCGCTTGTATTTCACGACACCAAGAACGCATAATACAGAAATATTCTTGTATACCGCAGCGAGCAAAAGATTTTATCGATACATAATAGCAAAATCACACAAAAAAGCTTGCATAACACCAGTGTTTCCTGTATTTTGTATGTTAAAATGATAGTTTTATTAAATTAAACCTACAAGGTATCTCGTGCTGTTGCGCGTAAAGTTTGATCGGAAATCATGTTTTTCAATGGTTATAATTGAAGGGCTTTGGTGTAAAAGGGTGTTAAGTGATATTTTTTGTGAAAAATGACCTAGAAGCATTTTCGAATGTGTTAAGTGCAATTTTACCTTTTTAAAGCATAATTTTTAGCAAAACAACAATATGTGCAAAGAGATTAGTGCAAGAAGTGTTAAGTAACCCATAGACAGCAAGGCAAGTTCAGATTTTTAAAAGCGTTTTCCTAGAAATTAAAAATGTTACGGTACTTTAAATTGTAAAAATTGTGTTAAAGCAACCCCCATTTCACATCAGGCCCTTTAATTGTTTCGAAATTCTGCGTCGTTTGGTGTAGGATCAAACCAATCTGATGCTCAGATACCGAGATATTATCATAGATGGCGCTGACACTCAGTCACTGTTGAGTGTATAAGCCAAGTCAGCTTCACAGCTGTCCGGAAGCTCTTTATTATTTGTTGTGTATTGATTTTAGAACAAACAACAGAAAGCTCCATTTCACATAATTTTTTAGTGTGAAAATAAATGTATTGCCAGTAAAGGATTTTTAGCAAAAAATGTATTAACAAAGTAATCTGTACATACAGTATCTAAATGATTTATTTGAAACATTTTGCATATTTTACTGTTTAAAACAGTTTTTTTGTCGATACTATAAAATTTAAAAAAGCCCCGACCCCTCAAATTTCAGATGATGATATATTTTTGTGTTAAAAACAAATTTGAATGTTCATATACGTGCATTAATGACACTGTACCGTATCCGGATAAAGTATAAATAAATACATTATATCATTAAAATCTTACAGATTGTATTTAATAATTCTAACAACATTTGAAACTTAAAACTAAATTCGTACGTAAGCACATCTTGAAACTTTCATTTTTCAAGTTTTGGCATTTTTGTTTTTTTTTGCAATAAAGAAAATGGAAAACTTTTCATTGGCTGAACGTTCCCGAACATACATTACAAAAGTTCAGATGGTCAATAATCTATCGGATGTGCCATTTGGAATTCTGGACCTGGTCATTTCACCGGAAAAAGTAAAAAAAAAATAAAATAAAAGAAAAAGAAAGGGGAAAAATCGAATGAAAAATGAGCCAGTTGATAGGAGTAGAAGAGATTTCCTGTTGGTTTGCGGGAAATGCTGCTTCGACAGACTCTTTCTTTCTCTCTCTCTCACTTTCGACCATGTGTAGTCTAGCGAAACAAGCGCCCAACTTAATCGCCAAAGTCAATAAAATGATGTCGGCCATCTTGAAGCTGTCAGGTTGAAGGAAAGTCACTGCCATTTCGAGTTGGCTGTCGAGTAAATTATCCTTAGCCGATTTAGAATGATTGTTTTTTCGACTTCCTTTCGCGTTTAATTAACGCCTCGTTTCGTCCCCGAAACGTGTCGAGTGCTGATTAAGCTTTGTATAGGTTGACATTGGCGTTAACCGAACGCTATTAGCTGCAGGAATCAACAGGAATTTACTCCAACTTCGAATTAAATGACGGCTAGTTGACGGCATTAACAAAAGTTGGAATGTCTTCTTTGTTGAGGTTCTGCTTTTGTACAGGTTTAAGTTAAAAAATACCGGTTATTTTTTGTGTTCTTTGGAGCATTACGAGATTGGGTTTAAAACCAATAAAATCAGTTCACAATAATATTATTATGTTTACTTGTTTAATTTTTCTTTTTGTACGAGAAAGTATATCTGAAAAAATGTTTCTTGTGAGAGATGTAAAAGTTTCTCTGTCACATTCGATTCTTGGTGTGGCAAGTCAAGCAAATTTGTGCACAGATGTGACGTCAACTTTTTGCCCAACCAGTATCCATGGGCTGGGAAATGAGCTCACATCATCGACTTCCCAGCACCAAAGTCAAGTGTGACGGGGGCCTTTATATTTTGACAAAACCGATAATGTTTAGTAGCGTTAATTTTGTTGTTGTCGGTGCCATCTATCGGAGATGTTTTAAAATAAAGTAATTATTTGATATCATAAAATATTAATTAAAATTATAACACTGAGATTCTTTTTCCAATTATTTAGATACAGCATGTAAACTTGTCTACAGCATATGTTCTAGTCTGTGTTTTTTCTTTGCCCTTGAGGAAACCTTTCTGTACAAAAGGCAAAACGTTGGGTGTTTTTCATCATAAAAATTGTACCGTCAGTAAAGGTAAGGGAAGTTTTTTAAGAAACTTTTTCTCTTATTTAATTTTTTGAAATACAGTATGCTATTTATGGTACAAAGTTTAAAAGTTAACTTTTATTACTTAATCAACACCACCGGTACTTTTGGCTTCTATTGTAACATACTATAATTGATAATATTTTAATACGTTTTTATCTTGGTTAAAATTAATACTGGTATTCAACATGTCTCTTATGTAATTAAGTTACAAAGTCTATCAAATTAAAATATGTATACTGTTACACACTGAACTTTGTTGTTTGTTAATCAATAACAAAAAATACACTTCAATACTAAAGACACTTCACTGACCGTGGTATGTCATATATCCTTATCACGTGTTAGGACGCTCTGCTTGTAAAGATTGTAAAACAAATTTATACCAAGAGGTTTTAAATGAACTACCAAGTGTGTAGAACGTTTTCAGTTCAAGACTTCTAAGCAACTGTCAGTTCCTACGCGAAACTATTGCTGAGCATTATGTTCAAATGCTCGAGTTAATTGAAACAGTGTTAGTTGCGTAGAAGTTTCTGCAGAAAAATAGTATACCAGTAGAAGTTTCACAGCCGTAAAACGAATTCTCTTGCAACTGGATTAACAACTGAAGCCAACGAGTCGTGTTAAGACATTAAGTCCTTTTCTACTACTTAGAACACCTGTTGGGCGTTTCATCAACAAAGGACTTAGCGTTGGTTTCAAGTAGAACTTAAATTGAGCTGAGGAATGCATCATTTAAAGTTGGTCAAATTTGGAAAATCTGATCATTTATTCTCTTAAAGAAGAACGTTCTCTTGTATCTAAGTGTATTTCGTTTTGAAGTTCAAAGAAATTTTATTTGATTTGAGAAACACATTTGAGCATTGTATACGAGACGAGTCGAGTTATGAAAAGTTATTTTCTTGAGATATCGGTTTTTGCAGAAGTTTTCCGACTTAGTTTATAGGTTTTTGTAACCCAGAAAATTTCCACGAAATCATCAATCACCCTTAACTTTCATGTCACTTGCTATTTGTTGTGTTTTCGTGTTCCTTGACGGATAATCATTACTCAATGATACTTTCTAACTTCAATATATGTACATATATACAATATAGTATGAACCGGTATATTTTATATAAAATCATATATGAAGAGCTTCGGGCAATATGTGATAAGCCACACTTATTCCAAAAAAGGACATTTTTACATCAAACTGTCTCTCGTAACTGTTTCCAGATTGTCACTTCACTACTTCCTGGACATTCTAGAAAATAACAGCATAGTATAGAATTAACCTTGTTGCTCAGTATGTACTCTATAAAGTTTCTCATCAGAAAAACGGGTCTTTTTAACAATTTTTACAATGTGGCTTATCATCAGATAACCCTTCATGTGTAAAAAATCCGTTTAATGAGATTTACTTTACGTGTTTCGAAATGCGTAACTCATTTTATATGTACAAGTTTACTATTTTACTGATGATTTTAAAATTTTAATTAATATGTTAAACAAACAGTGTATCGTACTCGTGTTTATAAAAATCAAAACATAGACACAAACAAATCCATATTTTGACGAAAAAAAATCGGTTATATATAAACTTTGTGATTTTTATAAGAGATTTCCAATGTTGTAATTTGTATCTTAAAATTAATATTGTACATTTTACGTATAAAAACCAATAAAAATAAAATAAATAAACAATTCGAAAACATATAAAGCCCCAAGCTTAACTCCGATATTCGTATTCAAATTGCATACAGCGCGTAAAACGGGAGTTATTTGTACATTAAGAATTTGTTTATATTAAAAATAAAAAACCTTAAGATTAACGATTTTTGTTCGATTTACGATTTTTTTTTTACGAATATTGTTGTTTCGATTGACAAAGCGTTTTATATGTTTATATGTAACGATTTTCATCATCATGTTTTTCTTTAGTAAATTCACGATATGATATCTTTGGTTATTAAGTTTGTATACGGTACGTAAAGATACGTGTGAATCTGCTTTAACGATAAAACTATGAATATCGATTTCTTGAAAACAGTTTTTTTTTTATCAACGCGTTAATTGTATAAAGCATTCGGTTTTGTATTCCCAGTTATTCTCTCTTTAATGGAAAGGTAAACCCATTACTGCTTTCAACACCTTTGTTTATTTTGCATGCCACGATTCGTGGTAAGATGCGACACGCTGAAAGCATCATTTATCAACACAATGGACAATTTGCATTGTGTAAAGCCACGTGGAAAATTTATACTACTTTATCTGCTTCTTTATCTCTCGCTTTTTCTTCTTTCTTTATTCACTTCTTAAATTTTCTCCAGGTTTTGCCTCAAGCTTTTATACAACACCTTTCATACCATCGCCAATTTTTCCATTTTTTAAATATTTAATACACATGCTGCAATTCTTGTTTAAACAATTATAGTTTTATCACGATTTTTTCGATTATGTCTTGAGGGTTTTATTTTTTAAAGAAAATCTTGTTCAATTTTTAAAATGTGCAATTGGGAAGAAAACATGAACTATTTGAAGGGTGAATTTTTGAAACAAGGTTTATTGATTTTTATGAATTAAATGTTCTATTGGAAGGAACAGCTGTTGTTGTACACCCTATCTTTTTTCTTCATCGATTATACCCGCGGTCTCTTTAGATGGTGGACGACAGTTAATGTACATTTGTTGTTGCTGTGATCAAAAGCAATCTCCTTAATGTCACACCAACATGGACATTCCAACCGATGCAATCGGATAGGCTTGTATCACAAACATTTTGGGTGACGTTTTTCTATATCACTTTTGGTTGTCTACATAAGGACGACACCTATTTTATACGAGAAATATGTTCTGAGAGACTCGCATAAAACGAATTGCCGTGGGGGTGCCATTTGTTTCAGGCCTGTTTTTATTATTTGGATTGTTTTGTTTTTCTATTGATTTTTATTGATTTTTATGCATACAATATTTACTTCAAGATAAGTTACAAAATTGGAAATGGCCTATAAAAAATCACACAAATATTATACATAGCCAATTGATATTTTTTAAAATATTAATTTGTACATAAAAGAGTAGATCAAAAAGTTCACAAAAAAAAAATAGTCATTTTAATTTTCCGAAAATTATTTCAACTACCCTAGTTTGTATTGAATTTAAGAGATGCAAGTACAGTATCTAATTTTCACTAACTTTATAACCGCTTTATACTTTAAACTCAAACCCTTATTTATCAAGAACGTGTGATGACGTCAGTGAGAGTCGTCGTGACGTTTTTAATTTTATTTAAAACAACGCTATAATTTAAACATTCTAAAATCGGAAAAAGTAAAACATGAATAAACATGAATAGGGTTTTACATCGCAAAATTCTCTTTCTCTTGGTCTACGGTGTCTGGTTGTACGTGAAACACCGTCTAGTTTGTATAGATTGCAGACTGTTATAGTATAGGATATTATTGAATATGCTATTTTTTGAAATAACAGAAAAAAATAATTTTCTGCTATATTTTTTATATTTCCTATAGTTTAAATTGTTTCTTTATTCACTCCAATTTATAAATAAATAAACAGTTTTTACTCCTATTTTTATGTCTATACCTATGTTTTAATTGAAACTTACAATATCATAAATAGGCCTGATTACAAACAAAATTACAAAATTCACGTATAACAAACTTTATTTTGCAAAACATAAATTTGCGAATATGTATTGATTTTTACAGATACAAGAACAATATTTATTTATTTATTTATTAACTTATATAAGTTTAATATAAAATGTAAAATAATTTACAAAAAATCTTAACTCATACACAACATTTATGTCACGAAAAACTCGCAAAGAATACCACGTAAAAACAAATGCGCGGAAATCTAAAAAATTTAAAATGTTGCTCAATTGTATATGAAAATGTACGTTATTATCAAAATGAGATATTTTCTCATAATTAACAGATTCCAACTACGCATTTCATGAAATAACGTATTGCACTCTTTATAACGTAAACTTAATACACCAACCAAAGTGACATTAATTTGGTGCTTTTCTGTTAGCCGAGAGGCACCGCTCGTGGTGTTACTAACTAAACCAACTTTTATTTGTTTTATCCAGCTTCTAACCAAACTGGAACCTCTAGCCTTAGCCACTATAGTAGTGTCACAAGCAGTGCCTTTCGTCTAACAAAAAAGTACCATTCGTTTTATTCATGTTTCGAAAATTAGTCAACTCACCTGCGATAAGTGCCAGTAACGTGATGTTTTAGCTATTGGATCTGTCACCTGGGTACAAGCTGCACCGAATAATAGCATCTTGGGTGGGGGTGTAAAAACCATGTCGAAGAAATCCTTCATTCCTACTGCTGCGTCGCACTGTAAGAAAAACAAAAAAGAGAGGAAAGAAATGAGAAAGGGGGGAAAAATTTTCAGTGAAAAGTTCAATGGTTTGAGAGGAAAAGACTGATGGTTTCAGATAGAAAAGTGGAAGAAGAAAGAAAGAAAAAATTCTATGACCTAAAGCTTTCCTTACCAAACGTTTTTTCCGCTAAATAAAACACACGAGAAGTGCAAAGGAAGAGAAAAGTCAATGAACTGATGGGTTATAGGTGAACCTCCCCAAAAATCAAGATATCGAACCAAGACAAACAGAAGAAAAAAACCCTTTAAGTGTTGAAGTACAAAGTTTTAGGGATTTTAAACTTACAACGTTGTGAATGATAATTTTTTGTCGCCAGTTCAAGTAAAATAAAATTTTGAGGTTTTCTGCATAAAATGTGTCTCGATAGGCATATTTTATAAAATCAACATTTGGAAAACGTAAAAAAAAAACTCCTTAAATAATTTTAAGTGGTAAAACGTTTTAAGCGGGAAAACGTTTTAAACTGGTGTTTACGGTATGTTTTGATTAAGAATTTTGTTTAAAAAATACTTTTGTTTAAAAACAAAAGTACTTATTTAACGAAAAAGACATGTGTGGCGCTAGTGGATAGGCTTAGGTAACTTGTCTTGGTAACTAGCCTACACCAGTGTTTATGGGTATAGATACCAGTTCAGGTTAGTTAACAAATACAACACTTCCTAATTTATACCATTAATCATAAACTCAATACTTTTTTGTTTATTTTATTATTTAACTAACCTAAGCTTGAACCTATACTCAAGCGGTTTCCCCGTTATAAGAAAAGTTCAAAATAAAAAATATCATTGATATTTCAGTACGTGTTCGTATACGTAGTTTGTTGTCAGTTCCGCAGTTTGATATCGCAGCAGTTAATCAACGTAATAGGTCCAATATAGTACATCATATAAAGTACACTTGTCCGTGTGGAAGTATAGTCATGTTTTAGAGGTTGTTTTGTGTTGGGTCGGTTATGATAATTAACGATGCACTCTCGCTAATGAAAGGTGTAAATTATGAATATATTATTCGTGTACATTACACACCCGTGCATCTGAAATAGCCACAGATAAAAGCATCATACGCTTAATTCACAAAATTAAAATTCGCATGCCGGTAATGTTGTTGGGCTAAACTGAATCGAAGCATTTTTAACGTTTCTCTAACTGCTAGTTTTGAAATTCAGCATGCCTAGAGTTCTTAATAGTCATAACTTCATTTTCAAAAGTTGATTTCATAATTAACTTATACTAGATGAAGGAATGTTAGGACCTGCATTTTCAGCGTTGTAACCTATTAATAAAGTTGAGTTAATGAAATGTACACTTTGTAGACGACAAATCACGATTTTTGAAACATAATTTAAGAATGGAATGTAACTATGTAATTTAACAGTTTCTTTTTAAATTCAAACATTTAGATATAATTAATCAAATAATTAACTAATTTAATTTAATATTTATAAAAAAAAAACTTTTAATTATTTAGTGAATATACAAAATCCATTATTTTTTAATAATAGAATTTTTAATAATTTTCACTCATTTATTTTACAAAAATATTTAAGGACACCCTGTATTTTATAGAATGTCACGACATTGTCGTATTTTTTGTTCCCTGCGGAAATGGTGATATTGTGCTTTTATGATGTTAGCTGACGCGTAAGTTATAGACTACTTCATACAGTATACATTTTCAGCACTTTATTTATTTTATTACGCATACATTTTATTACCACTTTATTTTCACACTTCAAAAATTACGATACAAGCTTAAATGTTTATTTTGTTGTTGTTGAAGAAGCTCTACGGTTTGTTCTTTAGAACGGTTATAACGCACTTTCTTCGGTAAAATGAATTTGAAATATAAAATTAAATGTTTAGATTATATTATCCTATTATTACTACGTTCACTTTGGACGCTTTTTTTTTGCTAAAAAACGCTTATAGGACAATATTCAATATTGTGTTAATAGAATCAATATTTTTTATTAATTCTGTGTTATTTGACACCGTATTTTGTTTATAATTTTTCTAACCTCAGTTCATTAACTGTTAATTGACACATTGTTAACAATGATTAACACATCAATAAAATGACAATAATGTATAAAAAAATTAGTTTTCAATTTTTAGTGCATTTTAAAATTAAAGCGTTTGAAAAAATATTTTAAACTATTTTTATTTTTATTTATTTGGTTAATCTCTTTACTTTGTAGTAAAATTAACATTGACACTTTTTTTCAAGTGAAAGCTTTGCTGTACTCCAGGCTTTTCTGCTATACATTTGTATAGTGCATGAAAACAACAATCTGGAGGAGCTTTCGCGTCATTCAAACTGGTTCATTTACGCATACTGCATTAACCACTATTACTAATTATAAATAATTAATAACAGGTTATAGTGTTAAATAAGCCTTTTCACTTAATATTAAAGGTTACAATTGAAAGGTTATTATTTTTTTAGCTATATTTAACCACTTGTTTATTTCAGTATTGAAATTTGAACAACCGTAACTTTTTCCTTATGTGGGTGGAAAAGACAGCAAAATATAAACACAAAATATATAGTAATACTTTAAAAAAAAAATTTAATTTAAGAAGTTGATTCAATCTCTAAATGTGTCATAATGTTACGTGACAATTTTTTTTCTAGTTATGCTGTTTTCATGGTAACTTTTATAACTTTTAACTAATGGTGACTCTTACCTGGTAACTAATGGTAACTAATTTAATAGCAACTAATTTTTATTGTTATATTTTTTTTTATTTTTGTAAATTACAGTTCAACTGCAAATCCAGCAAAACTCTTTTTTCATCATTTTTAACGATACTGCAGTAAGTTTTCACGTTTGCTTTTCATTTTTGCTGATGATGAAAATTAGATCATGGAAATAATATTATTAGAGGGATAAAAGTTTACATACAGTAGAACGTCGATTATCCAAATTAACGAGGGTCATGAGTGTTCATTAAACCAATTTGTTTGCATAATCGGACATTAATAGTTTATGTGCATACATGAAAATAAAAATTTGTTTGTTTTTGTTTACAAGATGCTGTACGTTTATATTTTATTACATACATATTACATATGTATCTACAAAATGTTTTTAAAAAGAAGTTCTCCTGGCGTTTCAGTTATTGTCTTTCAGGGATAAGCATTTTATGTGATCTTAGGATAGTAAAATAAATATATGAACATTATCCACTCGAATGTACAGTATACGACTGGCACAAAGTTAAATGGATACCCTGCACATCTATTCGATTACCGGTATTCGGATAACTGGTCGTTCAAATAACCGACGTTCGGATAATCTGCTGTATTGTTAAAAATACGACAGTAAAACGTCGATTATCTGACCTAATTGGAAGACATAGCTTATAAAACATATAAATATACACAAAAAACATTAAAAAAACACATATACATAAAAATAAAAATAATTTGTTCGCATAATTGGACATTAGAAGTTATGTACATACAGTGAAATCTTTATTAACGACCACCTCTATTAAGCGACCATTCCCCAAAACGACCACTTTTGTCTGGAACGGAATTCTAATCCATTGATTCAATACTAATAATACTTTTATCAAGCGACCGATCTATCTCCCTGAGTGACCACTATTCAAATTTAGACCAATCAAAATTTGTTAATTTAAAACATTTTGAATAATTTTTAACAACCACAGAAAAGTCTTACATAAGTCTTACTTAAGAAATGTTTTACATACAAACACCCAAATCATTAAAGAAAATAACATAAAATTTTTCAATGCAACAAAAATAAAAAAGAAAAAAAGTAATGTTATATTTCGGAAACTGGAAATTTATTTGGTAAAGAAAGTTTTCTTACATCGTTGCCAAATTCAAATGAATTTAATTCATTTCTTAAGAAGCTCTGAAATTTGCATAGCGGTATTTTAATACATTTATTACATTTACTTTACAGTAGGCCTACTGAGCTAATACAGGTGATTCATCTTGTAATTTCATTTTCTTTTTATTTACGTACATTTTAACACTAAACGTTCACTTTTTGTATTTTTATTTATACAGTACTGTTCAATGTGTTCAGCATTAAAAAATACTGTGTTAAAATGTTTGTTGTATTAAACGTCCACCTCTCTGAACGACAGTTTTTCTTAGAACCGTGGGTGGTCGTTTCAGAGATGTTTTACAGTATATGAAAAAAACAAATTCTATGTTTGCGAGTACAGTATACATATTATACAGGGTGATTCAAAAAAACTATTACTAACGTCAGAGGTGATAGAGGGCATGTAATTAGTGAAATATTTTTTATTAATGAATTGTATTTCAGATGTTATACGCTCTGAAAATAAAAATCAACACATTACATTTCCTTGAGACATCCATGACACTCCCATATATGACGTCCACATTCCCGTAATTTTGTTGTAGCTCGTTACGGAATTATTTCCGGATTATAATTTATTAAATAAAAGATTTTATGCCTCACCTCTGATAATTAGGAATAGTTATTCACCCTGTATTGTTACTACATATGTTTTGGAATTTTTTTTGCTAAACATGGAGTTTTCTTTGCTTTAAAGCCTTTCAGTTATTGAAAATTATATTTCATGGATGATACTGTTTGCTTGTGTTATGGCATTGTATTTAACCTTAGAAAACTATCATAAATATGCTCATCACTAAGTATTCGATTATACAGCTCATACAACTGCCACAAATGTAAGTGGAATCTGCACATTTACTCAATTACCGCTGTTCGGATATCCGGTCGGTCGCATAACTGATGTTCGGATAATCGACATTCTACTAAATATTATATATATATTTTTCAATAAAATGTACAAATAACTGAAACACGTCTGGGTTAAAAATGAATTATTGTTTTAAAACAATACAAAAATATCTTTTATATTAAAAGATTTAAAAATAGAAAATCATTTTATAATAAAGCAAGAAATATGGAATCCTTTTATTTATATTTTTATTACCATGGACCATATTTATTTTATAATTTCTGGGAAAGTGATCTAGGTTGATGCGACCATAGACCCAATTCCACGGCATTAGCGATAAGCATCGTCGCTACACCATTACTAAAAATGGGGGGGAGGGAAAGATCAATAAAAGGGGAACATGACGTCAAAGGAAAGACGAGGTCATGAGAAGAGTCTGTGCACACGAATACTAAAGGCGGGGGTCTTTTATCACCCTGAGAGCTTAGTGGTCCGTTTTCCTTCCAACCCATTATGGGACTCGAAATGACCCACCTGGTCTACTGTGCTCAGTAGCTCCCCACGTGGTTGCCACATAATTTGTCCACGGCTAGACAGAGGTGTGTGTTAAGTATTTAGAAAAGGTGGCGAAAGTGCACCTGCTACTGCTACTAGTGTTTAATGTTGGCGGTGGACGTTTCTGTGGTGTGTGTGGTTGAGTGTTGTGGATGGAGGTACTGAATGGAGTAGGATAAGTGATACGAGTTGACACGTGACAAGACGTTGGGGAGGGAGGGGGGAGAAAGGAAGAGTTGATAATGAATGTGTGCGCATCGAGTGAATCTCTCTGTTCCATTCGTTGTTCTGCTACACCATGTAGTGAGTGATACGTCAAACGCGCACATATCGAAATTCTCAAGAAGTACATAAGAAAATTTGATCACGTATGCACAAAATCGTTGTCGTACTTCATGAGCATTTAGGAAAGTTTTGCTCGTCGCATAGTAGTTTAGTTTTATTGACCATCCCGATGAGACTGGTAGTAAAAATACAAAAACAAAAAACACCCAGAAATACACGGCTATAAAAGCGTATAAAGAACAATAAAAAGCAAATGAACATACCGTTACAAGAAATCAATTAAACAAAAAAATCAAAGAAAAGGGAAAAACAGCTATCATAATGTGAAATAACGCATACAAATATGTAAAATAAAACTGGAAACGAGGAAACGCTTATAAAATATGAACATAAGAATGATCTCGTGGAAAATCAATATGAGTGATGAAATCATTGTGAATCTATCACATACACGTACAATCTCTTAAAAAAGTAGAAAAAAAAACTCGCATAAATCGAGTTCTGTTTGTGTACGTTTTTTTATAGAGTTTAATGCAAAATCCAAGGAGGAAAATCTAAGGGCACAAAATAAAAACCAGACAAGACAAAAACAAGAAAAAATGGACAGAAAGACAAAATTGAACATTGACTACTACCACAGTCTTAACTCTAAAACTTCCATACAAACTTAAGGTTGTGGTTGTGGTTTTTCTTGTTGATCTTGTTTTTTGTCCACTTTTTTAAGTTTTTTGTCTTGTTTTCTTATTGTATATCACTCATGATATACAATAAGAATATTATGAAGCCCCTGAATATTAAAGGACTTATGTCCTAAGGCTTTACCCGGTCAGTTAGCAAGGTATAAAAGTTTTTTGATTTTGTTTCTAATTCAGTCCTTTCTTGGATTTTGCAGTACGTTTTTACGTCAACGATGACGGGAAAACGTTTTTCTTTATAACGTAGTTTATTGTTTTAACTCATGTTGCCTAGCAACAATCCTGTCGCAGCTAATATTGCACATTGCAACAGATGTTTTACTGTACATAACTAATAAATTCAAACGTGTATTTTAATTAAAATAATTACTAAATAGTACACAATTCTAATTTGATAATAGCAATATTGCGTAAGTTTAGTATAGTTTGGTTGAGTATATAATAATACATCCTACTAACTATTAAATAACCAATAGCAATGGATTCTTCTGATTGCATCTACTGTTATGTCGACTGCCTGATTTTAACAATTACAACAAACAGTTTTAGAGTAAATATGATTCCTAATTTTAAATGTCATAAGATATCAGCTTAATATGTATCTCAATATTAATGTTGCGATAACCAATAATCGTGTAATGTGAAAAACAAACAACACTGAATTTAGTTTCCAGTTTATCTTTCGTGTATTGTAAAGAAACTATGCTTTCATTCCTATTATTGAAATTCAGCGATATTTAAATACGAATTATTTCAATTGTAATTAATCACGTGTATATATTTATATATACACATTATATGTATACGTAGTTAATAAATAGGCCCTATATTTAATATTAAAACAAAATATGTTTTGGTACTTTCCGGTTATAGCGGGGGCCGTCTGATGTTGATATTTGCTTGTACTTGGTCATGGGTTTATTTTGCAGGTTAGGTTGGGAAAACAAAACAAAATCATACATTTAATACGTTTCTTTGTTTTTCCTAACCAAACTTGCAAACTAAAACCCATACCCAAGTATAAATAGCAAGTACAAATAGCAGCAACAGACGGGCCCCGTTATAACCGGAAAGTACCTATGTGTTAATTAATGTTTAATTTAAATTTAAGTTGGTGTAAATAAATGTTAGACATATATCCAGGAACATCAAACAGGAACATATTTACTGAACTATTAATTTATCAAATTACTTATTTTGAAACACACGTAGTTAAAATTCAAAATCCAGTAAAATCCAGTAAACTAACTGATATAGTAACAAATTTAATACTTCGTAATTTTTATCGTATAATAAAATTTCATTCGTGTTACCGGAACATAATATTTTATTTCATTGTATTTATTTTATTTTTACGATCCAATTGGATTAAAACAATTACAATAGATATATACAGATTGAAAATTGAAAGAAAAATTGTAACAAAATGTGCAATATAATAAAAGCGGAAATCATATTATATACTATAGCGAAAACCAACACAAACCTTTTTTTTAAAGTTTTATTGTATATTTTTTATGTTTTTTTAATTGGCTTGTGTGATCTGGGTAAAACGAAAAATTCGAATAACTGCTCCATAAAATTACGTTCGCATTTTTGTACGGTAGAGTGAGTTCGATTATTTCTGCCAGGGCGTTTGGTGGCAATAAAACGTGGAATTTTACATGAGCTATTAAAAATTTTCTCTTTCCGGTTTTAAAGTTTTTTTTTCTTCTTATAATTTGGAGCTTTCGTAAAGAAGGTAACAAGAAGAAGGAAAAAATCCAAGTGAACAGGGAATAACTTCAGAAAAAGTAAGCGAGAAATCGATAGTGAACCGTTGCACTAAAGTGAATTATCTGAAGGATTTGAAGCCCGTTAGCTCGTCGGTTGAAAAGTCAAAGATCAGTTAAAGTATGGTTGCAATTCACGTTTCCGGATGCAACCAGAGGTTCTTCGAGATTTTGCGAAGATGTTACACGAAAAAGAAGCCAAAAAAAAAAAGTAAGACATTAGACAGACCTAAATTTGAGTGCAAGCAATTTTCCACGTCGTGTTCACCGATATTGCTAACACAATTAGAAATTAAAATGAGGTCTGGGTTCGTTATTTTTCGTTGTTGTTGCGGTTGTTTTAAAGTTCAGATAGAATATCGATTTTTTTTTATTAAATTAAATTATATTTTATGAAATATAAATTTTTATGATTAAGTGTTACATTTTAGTGTCAAAAAAAGCGAATGTTGTATTTCATTGTTTCTTTCGCAACCATTCTCAGATTATGAAATTAACTAGAGTCTAGTTAGTTATTCGTGCTAATATCCTAACAATGACATGCCTTTTTAATTCCAGCATGTCATTGTTAGGATCATATCTCGTGGATATTCGTGTTATGGTGAACCCGTGGATAACATACACACATACAAAGGACATTTAATGCGTTGTATCGGTATTGTCGTGTTGAATTTGATTAAGGAAAATCTATCGATTGCTATTATTACTGAAACGTGATTAACTATTGATACAAAGTTTTGATGAATTAATGGAATCTTGTTATCTTTTATACAACATGTCGGAATGAATTATTGTGATATAATTAATTTTTGTTTTGTTGGCATCATAATTGGGTTAAAATTTCATTTGCATATTCATTGCAAAATGAAATCCTGTCACATGGTCGAAACAACAAAACTAATGAAAACTATAGTCAACGCGTTCAAGCAAAGAAATGAAAATTTTATTAATATATTATTTTGAATCATTTTATTTTTAAATTAACTTTATGATGACTGTGTATGAAAGTTCGCATCACTTTATATTTATTACGTGACGTGATTGTTTGATTTGTAATTTTGGATTTTTGCCACGTCATCACATTATTTCATTTCCTGAATAGAAACTTGTTAGTTTGTATCATTTATTCTCGCAATAAATTGGCACTTGATTGCACTTAGGAAAACTGGTAATCGGGAATTTATAGATATTTCGTGCAAAACATTCACTACGTGCAATGTAAAAAAAAACACACACGAAGAAAAAAAGCAGAAAAAAAGCGATGCAATGCATTATTATCGATACATTTGAAATGTGTCATTTTCACGCAGTTTGGCACTAGGAATTGACGTGACAAATTCCGTTATTTCCAAAGGCAATATAGGAATTGTGACAATAGTCAATCAAGCCAAAATGGCGAATCGCCAAAATAGTTCGTACGTTACCAACAGTCTTCATTGGACTATCGATTTGAGTCGTGAATAAAGCCCAAGAATTTCGTTTTAGGGGTACAGTTGTTGATGTAACATACCGATCAAAATGAGAGTATAAAGGGTGTCTCAAAATATATACATTATTAACTGAATTTGGTACTTTTCGGTTAAAGCGAATGCAGTCTGACGTTACTATTTGTTTGTACTTGGCTATAGGTTTATTTTGCAAGTTAGGTTAGGAAAAAAACCGTATAATGAATACAAATTTATATTTATATGTATGTTAATAGTGTGCAACATACATATTGTTCATTAATTGTTCATACATTTTAACTTATACAACGTTGTTAGCTTTTTATACTCTTTATATTAGCTTCACTTGTGAGTGAGTGAGTGAGTTGTGAGTTGTGAGTTTGTGAGTGAGCGATCTGGGAATTGAACGTATACTGCCATCTACAATCGCTTATAAAAAAATTCTGTGTAATTCAATGTCCTTCCCATAAATCAAAAACCGCATAAGTTCAATGTAAACAAAAAATCCCATATATAAGTATATAAATCGAAAATTGCAGAAATCAAAAATAGAATTACTAAAAAGTGGCATTAAGCATATAGCGAATTGTCGCATAAATTTAAATTTGCATTAATCAAAATTTGCATAAATCTAAACATACAGAAATCAAAAAATTGATACGCTGCATTATGTATGATCTGTATATGACAGTATCGGTATTTTTTTTTATTTATTTAAGAACAGGCCGAAAGGTCTAATGAGTACAGAACAAAAGGACAAACACAAAACATTAAAAACAAACACAAAACACTAATAATAATTATTATGTAAAACATATTTCATTAACATACTATCAAATGCTGAGAATGGTTTTTTTTTCTCCAATCACATTAACTCACTCACATTAACTCACATTAACAACAAAGACTCGTATATTGATCGGCAATGTATTCCAAGATGGAAAACAGATAAAAGGATATTTGTTATTCACTCATGTGGTTGATATTTCATCAATGATAAATTTAAAACTATTTAGAGATCTTCCAGTCTCATTCCATCTGAAATATCTTCGAAAATTATGAAAGGGTGACTACTGTTCAACAAAAGTCGAGGTATCTTTTTTAGTTGGTGGTATCTAATTAATTTTTTAACAGTAAAAATACGTAATATACTACACTTATAAGTAATCGATTGATATTGGTTCCAATTGAACAAAGAGCGCAAAAGATTATTATAACTTACTGTAATTCGTCTGAGTCGATATGCTCTTGCTGTCTCCCATAAGAGAATTCCATAACTAATAACTGAAGCAATTTTAGTTAAAGCAAAGTTTTCCTTTTCTCGGTTAGTCAAAAGATTTTTAATGCGTTTGACAATGAAATTTAATTTGTTAAGTCTAGAAATCAGACTTTCAACGTGGGGTACAAATGTAAGTTGAGAGTCAAAGGTGACTCCCAAAATGTTTATTGTGTCTTTGTGGTGAGAACGGCGGTGAATTTTAATAGACATTGTTTTCATAGGGTTTAATTTCATGTGTCTTTCACTGTACCATTGTCGAAGGGCATCAAGATCAGATTTAATGATAAATTCAGCGACATGAACTTCATAATCAGGAAAAGAGAGAAGCAAAAAATTATCATCAACATAAGTTGATAAATTCGAATGCAGATGTATATCAAATAGTGCATTGGCTGTCACCGAATAAAAAATGGATGGCATCGGCGAGCCCTGGGTAACGTCCCTAAATGACGGAGTACGAGTTTCATTGGCATCTCCTATTTGGAACTGTCTATTCTCGACGTAATTGACTATAAGTCTTAACTTTTGATTGGACAATCCCAATCGCAAGAATTGATCTATAATAGTACGCCGTGATAAAGTATCGTAGGCATTCATGACGTCGGTAGACAGAAGGAGTATATAAAGAGTATGTTTAAAAAGCATTTTAATAGATAGTACTTGTTTTAATACTAAACCGGGCATATACTGTACATTGAATTTCCGAATTATCCAAATTTTTATTTATTCGAAATAGACTTGGTCCCATTTCATTCGGATAATCGAGTTTGTAGTGTATGGAGGGAACAAAAACACAACTTTCCGTCGTCATGGCTTAATTAAGTCTAAGCAAAAAGGGGCGGGGCCAAATTATCTTACTGGGTTTGATATTTTGGTTACATGCAACAGTTTCGTTATCGCGATGAATGGAAATTGAAATCGAAACAGGGTTGAAAATTACCACCCTCATGTTCCTGCATGAGGATTGGCTAGTTCACCTATGACGTTTATTGCATAGTTTGCGGCGCCCTTATGTAGTATAATGTATGATAACCATATCTGTCTGTTTGTGCTAACATGACAAAAAAAACGGATGGATCGATTTGATGATAATTGATATAGTTCCTAAGTTAGGATTGAATATGGAAAAATCATAGGTCATTATTCATACGAGATCTTTTTTTATAAGTGCTGACAAACATTTTTTTGTCCTTTTTGTTTGATTTTGGGATACGATGACGGTATTGCCATTGGCTAAAAACTGGCTAAAGTGCTTAGAGAATGCATTCAACACTCGCAAATATTGAGGGTTCACCGTATGAAACACGACTATTTGGGTTAGTATATAAATATAATATTTTCAAAACCCAAGGAAGTACACATAGTCTATCTAGTAGTTTGCTGTCAGCAAGGGATTCCAAAGGCTTTTGAAACAAAGAGAAAATTCCACTTGGAAACTCAATAAAACAGCAGCAAAATGACCTTACACAATGTTGGTCTTTTTTTTTATCTTATTTTTTTTTTCATTCGTGCTCAGTAGGTGGTGTTTGATTTTACTCACGCAGTAGGAAGCCCATTGAAACAAAGAAAAAATCATGAAAAGGAAGAAAAAAACTGAAACCTTGGAACTCATGCTGCGCATGCGCAGACATAAATCCCATCAGAGGAAAAGAAAAAGAGTTGGTAGGAAAAATGTTAATCAAAGTCAAAGACATTAGCGATGCATAATCTCCTTCGGTGAGAGACTTATGAACAGTCTCACCTCGAATTTAATAAAGACACCTGAAAGAATCGATTTAAAAAGAAAAGTCACCGCCATGTTGAAAGAATGGCTTTTGCTTAAAAGTGTTTGCTTACACGATTTTCCACAGTTTGTTGTTTGATACGTTCTTTCAAACTTAAAATATTTGCAACATTGCCATTTACATATTTGAACATAACATTAGACTCTTTGATTATGCTGCAGTTGAAGCTAATCTAACCGGTACTCAATTTAGTAAAGCTATTGCTGCAATGATACTTTTTATATGAGCTTGGTTTTGAATCAAGCGTAAGTTTTTTTGTTACTTTAAATTGTAAAATACACATATTTATTTTTAATATGATTAGATATATTCATTTTTATGCAATTGATATTACTATTTCATCGGATTTTTACAACTAAAAATCTTCACGATAATAGCTGCGGAATGGTACACATCATCGTTATTGGTTCTATGTGACATCTCAATCTCACAAATATTCAATTGAACTGTATACAATTTCCGCATTTCTAATCTAATTAAAAGATTGATTACCGGTAGTACTAGTAAGTAACCCCGTGTTATAACACGGGAAGTAAGTTGATTCAGATTCAATACTAACGCACTGTACTGTACCTTGTCAATAAAGAACAATTTGGGTCACGTGATATTCACGTAGGCGTGGTTATAATCACGAATTTGAGTCACGTGGTTATATTTCAACCAATAGATTAAGCGTTATACACTCACAGATAAGTTTGGATGTTTATTTAAGTGAACTAGCTGTATGTCCCCTCAACAATGACGGGAAGTTTTAACTCATGTTGCCTAGCAACACGAGTCCATTCTACTTTGAGTTTATATTTTAACATGTCATTGTTGTTAGTCTATTATTACTTAGTGAAAAAAACTGTATATTACCAAAAATTACCAAATATTACCAAAAAAGTCACATGCGCGCGCACACACAAACACCCACAAAGATATATAAGAGAGATACTAGGTGCAAATTATTGCAGACCATCCATTATTTAATCGTTTATCTGTCTTATCTTGGTTTAACGGCATATTAATTTAACGGAAGACTTCGATCCCCATAAATAATAAGTGTTTTACTACACATGTTGCAGGATATTGCGTATCCGTTATTACTGTTTTATGTCTCATCACAGTTTGACGGCATATGTTTAATTTAACGACACCCTTATTCGTCTATTTATTCTTATAAATGGACGAGTTTTTATTCTACCGTTAAGTTTGAATACTTTTTGATTTAAAGCAGACGTTTTCACAATATAATTCTACAATTTGAATGTAGTTGGAATTTTTTTGACAAAATATTTTTCTTATTTAATTTTACATATAAAGACGACACTGCAAAAAAAATGGAGCCTTGTTATTGGAAACGAAAAATGTTGAAACCTTTTAAAATTACAAGAAAATAAAAAACCGAGATGAAAATATCACTTGTAACAGGTGCTATCATTAAAATCAAATTTTGTCCTTTATACGAGCGTTCTTGTTTCATGAGACGAAATAAAAAATTATAAAGTGCAGTGTGTGTATGTATCGTTGTTGAGCACATCTCGAAGTTGATGACACTTTTTGTTCCTATTTTGATCGATTTAGGATTTCCCATAACACCACATGATGTCAGCAGACTATTTTTTTTTCTGTTCCTTTTTCTTTTATACGGGATAGATTTGGGATTAGTGCCAAGAACTTGAGATTGTGTGTCTCTCACTTTTGTTTCCCCCTTAAAAGATAATAGTACAGTAGTTAGAAAAAAAAACTACTTTCTCTCTCTATTAAAACGTCTTTCACTCGAATGAGGAGTTTTATGTGGTATGTTTTTCTCTAAAAAAAAGATATATCCTCTACCTTAGGGTCTTCTTAAAATATTAAATGCGTTGGATATGCGTCATCATGGTGCGTGAATTTGGCGATTCAGCAGTCGCTGGAGAATTGGTTTAATTA
This sequence comes from Cryptops parisi, assembly GCA_034695005.1. Lineage (NCBI taxonomy): Eukaryota > Metazoa > Arthropoda > Chilopoda > Scolopendromorpha > Cryptopidae > Cryptops > Cryptops parisi. Next base: position 6,965 of record JAQIWH010000770.1, on the reverse strand, counting down.
GTCAGAAAGCATGATGAGAAATTAAAGGTTGTGTGGTACACTGAGCGTGAAGCCATTTATAACACATTCCATGTATACTGAATAAATCTGGGGATTATAGTTTTTTTTTTTCATACTCAGTTATATGGTGTGAACGAGTGTCTTGGTGAAGCGCCGATGCACGTGAAATGTTTTCGAGGGAAGAATGTTTCGCACTCGACATCATTTACTATTTGCATAATCGCTCTTGATGCCACTGCTGCTAGTGCTTGTTTATCATTTAATTTCTTAGACAAGTTTGCTCTTTGCTGATGTTGTAAAGGAAAAGTAAAAGAAACGGAAAGATCATTAGGAAATCCTTATAAGAACGTTACCATAAAATTGTGGCCTCAGGAAGAGTCTTACATTCAGTGAAGTGATGCTATATTGACGATGAACGAGTAAACCTTTGTTTTTGTTTGATGAACTGTCGGTTTATTATATATAATTCTTTATATTTATGACATTCGTGCAATATTTGATTCAATTAATATGAAAGGAATTATTCCTTTCATATTAAAGTCATGACTGAGCAACTTATAAGCCTGGTCCACACGTAATGTTTTGTCGCCTGTCTTACATGAAGAAATCAGTTTGACAGATAAGACCGGCGCAAAATTCGCGCCAACGTAACTCATTCAGTTCATGCAATTCGTCAAACTTTCCGACCACGCGTTCCGTTTTGTCTGTGCAATCTGCCACGATCATGAATAACTGATGACAAAAGGTTACGTGTAGACTAGGCTTCAGAGTTTCGATTTGATACAATAGCTGCGTTTTTTTGTCACCTGATGTCCAAGTTCTAATCTCATTTTCACGCAATGTTAGTAATACAAAACCACTCTTAATTCCACTGCTTCTGGTGGTTGTTTATCATCTAATTGTTTAAAGACCTCCTTACACATGCAATTTTTGGTGTGGCAATTCGAAAAATTCGTGATGTGACGTCAGCTTCTTGCTCAACCAAAGAAAACTGGTTGGCAAGAAGCTCGAATTGTCACACCAAAATTGCGTGTCAGGAGGCCTTAAAACATTTCACTCTTTGGTTGCTGTTCAAAAAGAAAAGTAAAAGAAACGGAAACTCATTACGAAATCCTTATGAGGACGTTGATATTAAATTGTGACCACAAGAAGGGTTTTAAATTCAATAAAAAGTTATATGGTGTTTGGATAAAGGTGAACGAGTAAACTTTTGTTTTGATTTTATGATTTTTAGGTGAATGGTAAATGTAACAAAATGTAAAACATTATACATATTTTATTTATATTGAGAATATTAGTTTATTCTCTTTTTATGCAATTCCTACAGAAGAAATAAGTTATGGTATAAAAAAAGTTTCAATTTGATGCAACAGCTGTTTTTGCCACCTGGTGTAGAGCTTTTAATCAAAAGTTCACGTAATGAAATTTTTCGATAACTTTGGTCCATAATTATAAAATTGGATGAAACCTTGTCATGAATAAAAAGTATCATTTAATGTGTAGTAATAACTAGAATTAATGATACAGTTCTTCGCTCAAGCTGGTGTCCGGTTTCAGATTAATCTCACACTTTCTTAATATTTCAATGAGACTTTTGTTTTGTTTTTTGTAGCATAGATTTACACAAACGGTATTAGATAAAGATAAAAGTAGAAATAAAAGAGATAAAACGATAAAAATGTGTTAATTGTTATTGCATGTTGAATTAGATTATTTTATGAGTTGTATTAAATTTTCAGTTATTTATGTAAATAAAATTCTTTTTACGTCTAACTGTTTGTAAGTGCGCGCATGACGCAAAACTAGATGAACAAATGTTCACGAAATTTAGAACTTAAGCTAAGGTCAAACAAGGAAAAACATAAGCTAGTGTTTATTCTTAAATTTCTGGTTTAGGAAGTCAACAAATTCGTTCTTTTAACACCCCCTCCCCTCCCTGATGTATGAATTCGTTATTGTTTATGTTCACGTTATCTTTATCAAGCATGAAAAGAAAAAATTGGAATTATTTTACAGGGATTATTGGGATTATTTTGAGTTAAAATAATTTGAACGATTTCGAAAATGTTTGCAGAAATTTTCGTGGTATATACAATAAAATAAAGTGCATCAGCAGAGAGAACATTTTTCCAAATTTTGAATTGTCCGGTATTAATTTTAATTTTTTTTTTTAATTTTTATTTTGCGTCTCATAGAGAACAACAAAATAAAAATTAGAAAAACAATTTATATGCTAACAAACAAACAAATAAATTCTAAGTAAAAGTCTCAATACATATTACCATACAATATGTGTTTTTAAGTTGTTTCTTAAAGTGATGACAAGAAATCATGCAATCGTTATGGATGCACGTAAAAGCAACTTTCCTAATCTGATAAGGAAGATCATTCCAAACTTTTAATATATTAAAGAGAAAACGAGAACTACAATGTTCAGGAATTTCAGTATTAACAATAAACTTTTACCTTTTACACTGTCGAGTGTTTGGAGATGTTAAGACATAAGAAACTAAGAAGTGAAGAGTATGAGAGGGGACCCTACAACCTCTAGCCACCTCAAGAAGCTTGTAAAAACAGCAAAGTTGGGGGATGGTCATGATGCCTTGCACCCTCAAAAACGATGAAATAGATCTGTAAAGTCCAAGTTAAAAATCGTACGTATAATTTGATTGTAAGAAACAGTGAGACTTTTCATTCTGAACTTGGTAGCATCGGACCATATGCAGATAGCATGCTGCATAATTGAGATAACCTTAGAATTAATAAAAAAAAAATTTTCTTTGAAAGTTAATAAATTTTTCAATCTTTTCGCCATGTACACCATTCGATTTAATCTTTTCTTAATATGATCAATATAGCAACCAAAGGACAAATACTTATCAAAAGTGAGTCCTAACATTTTTACTGGTTGATTGTTACGAGCCGAAAGGTTAAAAAAGGTGAGAGTAGAGGTTTTCAAAGAATTTAGTCTAAGTGAATGAGAATCACACCAATCTTGTATTTTACTAATATCATCCTTGATGTTGGTCTGAAGCAGGTGGGATTCATATTTGCCATTTGTAAAAATCAAAACATTGTCGTCAACATAATTAAAATTTTCAGAGTGTAATTCCAATTGATGGATAGTACTTGCAACTAAAGAATACAGTAAAGAACTATTTATAGAGCCTTGCACTACACCATGACTTAAGGGTGTTAGGGAAGTCATTTTTCAAATGACTCATTATGGTGAGTCATTTGAAAAAATCGATTTGACAAAAAAAAAATTTAATATAAGAAGCATATCTGAGGATACATCATGAGCAATGCATTCCCGAATAATGGAAGTTCGAGATAAGCAATCGTAAGCTTTGCTCACATCAGTAGTTAAAACTGTAATGAAAGTATTATTAGGAATATACCCTCGCAGAATCTTTAAGAATATAGCAATAAGCAATGAAGTGCAAGGTCTATTTTTTTACGACACCATAGGAGTTAGGATGACATCTTATTTGCCAATTCACTTAATTCCGAAAACAAGATTTTATCCACAATTTTAGACAACATAGGAAGATTGGCAAGAGGACGAAAAAATGGAAAGGAATCAGTAGAGCCCCCTTTATAGGTAGGAACAATACGGGCAATCTTCCAGTACTCAGGGTATATTCTTGTTTTTTTTATAATGTTCATTAATTGAGTGATAACTTTAATAATTGGGAAACCAATCCTTAAATATTATAGTATGGTTTAATACATCATCAGAAAAAGTGCTTTTATTAGATAGCTTAGAAATGGTTTTCTTAACGGTTTCACAAGTTACTGTGTCATTAAGGATATAACGTTATGATTAGATACGTTATGATTATACTCAGGTATGTTTAATGAAAAACGACTCAGCCGTATCTAAGAATTCATTTTGTTACAGATGTAGATGGTCCTTACAATTGCCTCGTCGTGCATAAAGTCACAAATGTCGATTTTGTTCTTATTTATAATTTCATAAGTTTTGAGTTGAGAACCAAACATTATAAAACTCGATGCCTTAAATAGCAAAATTAAAAAGAAAAGAATAGAGATGAGTGTAGTTAAACTACGAAGGTGAAAAAGAGTGTATGTTAGCAGTGTATAGCTGAAGAGTTTAGAAGTGTTGTTACTCGTATCGAGTGAAAAGCTAAGCTGCTTAGTATTGACAAGTAGTTTACCTTGCAGTCGAGTGAGTTTAGACATTTTTTCTCTTCTTACGTATTGGTTTAGTGAGTGTGCATTGTCCTTGGATACGACCAAGAACATGCACTTTGAGAAGTAGTAGTAATAGTAGTAATAGTAGCACTCTAGCGCGAAGCACTTGGTGAAGTTGAAGCACCTTACTGTGTTAGTGTATGTGTGGGTGAATGCGTGTGTCCTTTTTTCCTTCTTCTCGTCTTATATCTACCGTCTGGTGAAGGGTTAAAGCAATATTCGTAAAGGGTCACGTAGCCTATTTGAGTTGGATCTCTCTGCTTTAATGGATCAGTTCCTGATAGAGTTTAGCTCTCGAGAAAGCATAGGGTGGGTCAACGAAAGGGGTTCCTGGCTTTGGTGTTGAAGAAAACAAGGATGACGTGGCGTTTATGATAAGTGCCAATAATTCACTAGTCACACGTGATGAAAATTTTACACCCTATAAATTGCATTTGCAATATGATTTTTTTATATATATTTTTCACTCTTTTAGGTTCGTGCTTGACAGTATAAAACTTTCATACTTTTGTACGCTTGTTGCGTAAAAAAAAATAATCATGGTGTGTGTATAGAATGCATTTTATATATGAGAACATTTTAGCTTCCTCCAATGAATTTTTTTTGGTAATAAAATTTAAAGTGGTTGTTCTGCAAATAAAATTTATAAAGTTCTGAAATTATATCATGGTATTTTAAGATACAGTTGTTTAACATGTATCATGCTCTCATCATAGATAAAAGAGGTTATTTCAAAATAAAATGAATCTTTTTCCAACATAATTGAAAAATCTGGAAAAACAGCGTAAATCCACTTACGTCGTTATTCCTTAAAATAAATATATTAAATCGTTTTAAACCAGTATATAACGTGAAGATACTGGGTTGCATATAATTTTTACTTTCAGACTTTTTGGAGCAAGAATATGAAACCCGACTATTTTTTGTCGCTTCACTTCCTGGCTGTTGCTTACACAACATGTAATATTATTTCATCCTTAAAATCTACTGTTTCATTTATTGCTGTTTTTTCACTTGCTTGTTCATTTCCAAAACAATGAAAAAAATCCTATCTTTGGAAAAACGGCGTAAATGCATTTATAAATTAGCACAATATTTGAAATAACAGTGTAATTGCATCTTTAAATTAACCTGCAACTTGAGGCCTGTCAACTAAAATTAACAGATTTTTTGCAAAACCTGTTTATTTTTATTTTAAAAATATACAGTTAACAAGAATTTTCAAAGTTTTTGCTATTTTTCTTAAAATAACGTTTTTTAGTCACGCCGTTATTCCACCCAACTCTTCAATTTCACTATGACTGTGGATAGTTCGATATTATTATATTTATAATACCTTGCAAAATTTTAAAGGCCTATTGATACACGCAATTTTTGGTGTGACAGATGAAGCAATTTGCCGACAACTGTGACTTCAACTTCTTCACCATCCAATGTAAACTAGTTGGCAAGTAACTGACGTTACATTTGCCAACAAATTGCTCCACTTACCATACCGAACATTGCGTGTGACAGGTTTGAATTTCAAGAATATTTATACTCTAATTTTGAATTTAATTTTAAAAATAGTGATTTAATTTTTCAACATACTTATGTATACTATACTTACTGCAACTACTAAATATAGACAAGTTACAAAGGCAGAAATGTAGGCTATAGTAAAGCAGACGTTTTTTCAGGAAAAAAACTAAACTACTGTATATGATGGACAAGAACATTAGTAGTGCCTTCAAGACTTTCTGACAGTTTAACTTTAAAAAGAATTTAAAAGAAAACTTTTGTAGTTGTTGAAATTTAATTTTCTTCTTTTTTTTTTGTATATACTGTACATTGTGCTATTTCGATTTACTTCACACTACGTGTTTCGCCTTTTCAACGACACTTGACAACAACAAGAACAACTTCATTAAAAAGGATTCGCGGTTGAAAAGCTGTAAAATTTCGGACGCGGAAAGGTCAGTGAAGACGATAAAAAGGACAAGAATACAAAGAAAAAGTTTTTTTACTCGTAAGGCGTGAAATGATAAAATACATTTAAAACACACCCGGATATACATATATATAAATACATAGAAGGAACAGGAACGTTGATGCAATTTCAATCGAGAAGGTCGCACCTGGTGGTGGGCTCGTAAATTCTTTCAAAAACATGGCTGCGATAAAGAGAAAGAAAGACTTTTTCTATTGAATACGCATGCGCACTAGGGAATAGTTATGAATACCCGGATGTGACATGTAGTGTGAGGGTAAAGGTTAGAAAGTTTTCTTTGACAAGTGAAATAAAAATAGATTGGACTGTACGTGATAGATAACATGTCGACGTATATAATTGAGATTACAGTACAGTTATAGACATTTCAGTAGGAAAGTGCATCATACGGAAAATTATACATTTTCATACTTTCATTACTTAACATATTTTATGTTAACTTGTGAAACAACCTCAAAAAGCTCATTTTACACTCAATCAATCAAATTTCATCGGTTCCAACTGTACTTGTGACGTCATTCACACACCCGGGCACGTTTTAATGTTTTTGACGTTTCGTTGTTTGACCAAACGCGCCCGGACGTGTGAATGACGTTAAAAAAACAGTTGGAATCGACGGAATTTGATTAAAAAAGTTTGACGTGTTAAATGGGTTTTAGGAGGCTTTATGAAATATTTAATTTGTTATACTCCATTTCACATTAGCTGACACGGAATTAGCTTGAGGCAGTCAAGGGGCGAGCTAGGTGATCACTGT
>JAQIWH010000769.1:0-40836 GCA_034695005.1 Cryptops parisi | reverse complement strand
TTTAAATAAAGTCTGAGGGCCAAATGACATAGCTGTAAAAGCCAGTCGGTGCCCTCGTTAAACCCCAAGTACCTACCACCTTTGCAGTTTAGGTTAGTTAAACACAAACAATTAATAGATCATTCATTAATCTTACAATTTAATATGTTTTTGTTTAACTAACCTAACCTGCAAACCAAACAGTTCAAAGTGCAAGCAAATAGCGCCACCAGTAATGGTGCTGGGCTAACCACAAAGTAACAAAAGAACACTTTATTTTTTTAAACCTAAACTAGTAAAAAATACCCATAGACATCATAGACAGACAGTTTATGTGTGTTATAAACAACTACTACTACTTGCGCCACAAGCGTGTTTACCATGCAAACCCACAAGTACCACTTTGTTTTTTAAATACAGACTACACATGAATTTTCTAGTCATTCGTACATTGACTGCAAACCTAGATTATATTTTTTTTGTACGAATATTTTATCTGATATGACAATGGAATTAATAATAGTGATACACTTTTATCTACTTTGTCAAAATCACACAAAAAAAAATATATATATATATAAAGTCTCTTATATTTCCAAAGGTGTGGCTCGATTCGAAGCATTGCAAACATTTCGCAATGTTCATGAATTTTCGATTTGCAATGTTATTCACGGAAGGGCAAAGTGTACAAGAGGGGCAGTGAATTTGTTTGAACTCGGAAGACACTTGACACTGACACAAAACAGAGGGGTAGTAATAGTAGTAGTAGTAACGAGTCACAAAAAATGTCTGAGACGTCACTGTCAAAGTAGAAATGGAGACGACTGTATAAAAGAGTGAAGGAGAAAAAAATATATACACTTTTTTTTTTTTGAAGGGCGGAAATAAAAAGGTTATTTACTATTATAGGAAATCAGTTTCCTGTTTGCAGTTGGAAGTCAAGTTTGTTTGAAAGAGAGGAATTGATCAGTTAGGGAAAAATTATAATAATACAATGTTGTAATTCATATGACGACAAGGAAACTATAGGGATTGAAATTAGAAAGGAGGTTCAGTTTTTAATGGAAAAAAAAGTCGGACGAATGTTAATTTCTGAATTTAGTGGACAATTGGTTATGTCATGCACAGGTCTCTTTAATTTTTTATGCTAATTGAACCTTGTTGTTGTTAGACTGATACAAAGTGTGCTTGAATTTGAAAAAGAATGTGTGAAGCGGCTAGTTTTTCAAGTTCAAACAACCGACCTTTTTTTTTGTAATCGTATTACGTATTCTAGTCAGTCATGTTTTGTTCCAACAGTTGCCTTATCGCAACGTTCCTTGTCATTACTCTGTTTATCAGTTTATAACAATCTTCCTTGATTTACATTATCCGCCACAAAAAAACTTCGACTTACACCTATTTATTTATTTTTCTGATAATTAAAAAAATATTATTCTTGATTTTATTTATTATAATTCATTTAACCATTGTCCGAACACAAGATCTCAGTAGGTACAAGTCGTCTCGATTTATGCAAAACTTGAGCCCAACTTATTGAAATTCACAAGAAGTGGAAAAACTTGAGCATTCACTCACTTGTGTACCATGGCAAAAAATCGTGATTAGTCAAATTTTTTCTGCATATAACGAGTATCTGGAAAGATTTCTCACGTCACATATCAACTGAAATGACTCGCATAAATCGAAAACTACATGTGATATCAAGCTACAAAGCAGTTAGCAAAACAGTGATCATTGTTTAAATTGTGACCATTGTTTACATTAGTAATCATTGGTTGAAAATGAAGCTCGTGTTTGTGTAAATTCATTGTAGTGGTCATTGTTCAAGCTCGTGACTTGGCTACTTAGTAATATAAAGCTACAAAGCATGATATTATTTGTTTAACTCAAGTTCGTGACCATTGTTACTTTAAACCAAGCTCTGGTCATTGTTGAAACATAGCGAAATTAAGCCCGATTAATTAGCGAAAATCGCGGTTTTGAAGCGATTCATTGAAAACGTGCAGAACTCTGTGCGAAAGCACGTTTTCAAGCGACTTGTCTTGAAACATAGCGAATTCAAGTCAAAATAGCTTAAATTCAATCTTGTGGTCATTAAGCTCGATGACCATTGTTTAAATTCAAATGAAACAGACAGAATTACAGAAACCATCGTAGATTATAATACTCAACCTTTTTATATTCTTTATATTAGCTTCACTTGTGAGTGAGTGAGTTGTGAGTTTCTACATATAATAACAAAACGACTCGATAGATTTTTATGAATGAAAAGTCTATGGATTCGTCTTAGTCTACCGAGTGACACTAGCTCATGGCGTCAATGAATAACCAACATGGCGGATTCTTCATGCCATGTTGCATGCTCCATTATGCATTATTCTTTAGACCCTCCTACAGGCTAAATGGCTCGATGGATTTTTATGAATGAAGTGTCCACGGATCCATCTCATTCTCACGAGTGACACTGGCTATATGGCATCAATGAAAAACCAATATGATGGACGCTATATGCCAGTTTATACAGATTGTGCATACAAAAACAAGACGACTCGGTGGATTTTGATGAATGAGGTGTCTATGTATTCGTCTTAGTGTATCGAATGTCACTGCCTAAATGCTGTTAATTGAAAACCAATATGACGGACGCTATATGTCAGTATATAAAGAGTATGCTAAAAAAAGGCGTTTTTAATGTATTTGTTAATCTAACTTAGGAAAGATCACAAAATAATACATAAAAAATTTTAGACGCGTTTGTCTTAAATTTTAACTAAAATTAAACGATGACGTCAGTTTTACCAATTACAGTTATAAAGAGAGAGAGAGAAAAAAAGGACGAAACAAGTTCTTGTCCTTAATTATTTCTTATTAAGGACTAGCGATTACGTTCGTACAATGCACACATTAACTTTTACACAGGAGTTATTCCCTGTAACTACTGACCATAAGATCATCATCACCAAACATGAAACACCACTGAAAATAAAAAATAAAAAAGTAATTTTGCTCATCCACGGTTCGCAGAAAATGAATGGTCATCCTTTGAGGGTTGGATGACACGAGTGCATTTATCAAAATAACTTCATTTTTTTATAATCAGTGAGTTGTTAAACATTTTTTTTGTCATCAAAAACATGTCTTCAAGCTAGCAATGTATGTTAATGTCATTCACACATTCAAAGGGACAAACAGAACGGGAAAACGACAACGGTTTCTTCACTTGTTGGAATAAAAACTACCTGTGGCCCAATGCACGGAATAATGAGGCGGAAGTGAAAGAGTCAGGGGAGAGCGAGAGTATATAGAGAGAGACACTTAGGTCATGTCATATCATCATAAGCAATAGAGATACCAGCAAAGTTTTTCCTTTGCCACTTCCATGTTCCCAGATACCGCTGAAAGAGCGGAAATATTTATATTACAACGTAACATTTCACAATATGAGTTTGAATGGTGGAAAATGCTAAGTGACATAAGTTGCTCTGATATCTCTATCGACATTCTAACTGCGTAGGTTAATAAAGAAACTACTTAATGGCAAACATTTTAAACGCACTAATTCTGTATCGTAGTGTTAAATTTTAAATGTACTGCTTCTGTGTTTCTTGTTCAACCAGATAGGCCTAGTCTGGGAATTCATATCAATGCAAGTTCGTAAAAAATATTTTTTTGCTTAGGCCTATAAACAGATATATCGGGTGTGTCTACCAAGTCTTTAAACAATTTTTTAACGATTAAATTCTATGTGGACATCCTGCATAATATACAGGGTGAGGCAAAGTGTGGTCACAGCTAAATTGCGAAAACCATTAGTGATATAAATATCTTGATTGAACTATTGTTATGTACAGTATATCGGACATGGGCTATCCGATGTCGTTACCGGAAATGACTTTGGATTTTCAAGATTATGAAATTAATAATTTTAATATGTATCCCACACCCCATATGTGATTTGGAAAGATGAATGTATTCACGAAACTGCCAGCGCATCAAACAGATCGAAAATCGACCGGTAAAAATAAAAGTTACAGGCGAAAGAAGAACGATTTGACAGGAAAAAGACAAGGAGGGGCAGCCACAACAAACATAGCCTACTTGAAAATGTATTAGTAGAAAAGCGTTGAAAAAGTTTTGGGAACACCTATTAGACTGGTGTAGTAACACATACATCAGTTTAACAATTATTTCCACAAGTTTTTCACCACTTTTCTGCTTTTTCGTTGTCAGATAGGGGTCAGATAGCAGACCATGTTGTTCCAGCTGCCCCCGAGTTTCCTTTTCTGTAACACCGTTCTTCTTTCGCCTGTAACTTCCGTTTTTACCAGTCAATTTTCGATCTGTTTGATGCGTTGACATTATTTCGTGAATACCTTCCTCTTTCTAAATCACATATGGGGTGTAGGATAAATATTAAAGTTAATAATTGGATGACCTTGAACATGATTTTTAAGGTCTTTTCTGGTAACGTCATTTGATAGCCCATGGCCGATAAACATCACAATAGTTCAATCAAAATTTTCATATCACTAATGTTTTTCACGATATTTAGCTGTGACCAGACTTTTGTCTCACCCTGTATATTTTATATTTAAAACATAATTTTTAGATTATTCCAGTAAATGACACAAAATCAATACTTTCGAGTTAATAATAAATGCTTGCAATCATACCTAACTGTACAAGAGTATGTAATTTAAATTGACATGGGAATCATGTATCGACATAGGTAGGAGGATACGAGGAAATGCTGCTGTTCAATCATGTAATGGATGTGCGCGTAATTGTACTACAGGTGTGATGTGTGTATACTACTTCCACACGCATAAATACACATCACCGATATTTCATTACACCATAAAGCTAAAAAATAATCATCATCGATCAATGATTCCAATGAATGTGAGTGAATGTATTGATCTTCGATTTAAATGTTGGCTTCGATAAATTGATCGTTGATTGAGTGGTGAAAGCTGTGTAATAACTAAAACGATTATGGTCATTTCAACACAAATGACGTAACGAATATAACACTTTGAATTGTTCCACACGATAATGTAGCGTATTTTACAGCTGGCAAGTATCCTATAAAATTCATAACCTAAAAGATACGACAGACTGAGATCTATGATTCCAAACCCTGAATAAATGCACAGTTGAGTGTGTACTCACATGACCAACAACTATACATTGTATATTTGTTTAATTTTTGGTCATGGTACTGGAAAGAATTAGAGGTACTTTTCCATTAACTGAGATTGCCGCTGGTGACTTTAGTGGTTATGGCCATTTGTATCACTCGACGTGTTAATTGGTTCTTTTATTATTTTTAACTAACCTAAATTAAAATATATATATCAATAGTTACCAGGTTAGGTTAAACAATAAAAAAAGCGCGATTGGCAACACGTCAAGTGATACAAATAACCACTAATGTCACCAACGGCAATCCCAGTTAACGGAAAAGTGACCATTGGAAAATAAATTAGTGAATAAATTACTATACTGTATATATAGAAGTACCGAATAACTGAAGATGTAACAGTGAAATTTAACTGTAATTTCAGAATATTATTACTAGATAGGCTACAATGTTTGAGGACGACTGCGCAATAAGTGTGTTTTAATTACGTAATAATTCTTGTTCTATAAATGTAATAGTTATGAAATATATTCAATGCAACATGGTGGCACTGTATTATGTGCAGGATTAACTAAAGGTTCACGAAAAGAATCAAAGAATTCAATTTGGTTTTATTTCTTACTCTTATCAGGTTTATCAGGTTTTCCCATCTGACTGAAAGATGGAACGCTTTAAAATTTCGCTATCGGGTCAATAAAAACAGGCACAAAAAAAAAAAAACCACGATTTATTGTAATTAATCTTTCTGATCCCTAAGGGGGACATGTTTAGGACAAGGATGTAACCTGTGAAAAGAGTCGTTGTTGTTCGTTGGCTCTACAACTGCGTGGGCGAGTCGGTACTTGTAACGGTTTTAGGCATTGCCTCTGGTGAGAGAAAGAGAAAAGGTGGAGAGTGATTAGATGAATCGGTTGAGGGTAAAATAATAATAATAATAATAAGGGGTGGAGGAGGGGGAGGGAGAGAAAATGGTGGGGGGGGGAAGGTGTTTCATCATCATCGACAAAACTTCTCTTAGATTTTTTCTTTCTATGGTGACCGAAATGAGCCGTTGGATGACGAGTGTGGTCATAAATCGCGCGGGTACAATTACACGCCAAAGTAACATCTCGGAGTGTCTTTTTTCTTTTATGGTGTGTGTGTGTCTGTTTGTCCGTGCACAGGGCCAGAGACATAATTTCCGGGACATTGGTTCATATCCCGAGGTGGCGGTGGGATCGAATTACAGCACTCTATAGGATGTAACGCTAAGTTCAGTAGAGCTTTATATTTTATCCTCTTTTTTTCTCTTCTTTTTCCACAGAATCAGAGATCAATCACGAAATGATAGGAGAAATAAAAATAGCAATAAAGAATGCTTTAATCGAAGAGAAAAAGATTGTTTATATCTCGTTAGAGGTCGTTAAAAGAATTGATGAAGTCATTATCAATTTTAACGTAAATGTGTAAACAGTGATAAAGATAACATCACATAAAAGTGTAAGTGAAACTATAGTGAAACACTGATATTATTGAAATGCACAATGATCTCTCGAATAACGACGCTAATCCGTGAGATGTCGCTACATGAAATGGTCGTTATACGATTTCTTACATTGATATGGAATTTATCTCGAGCAGTTATTTTTATTTAAAAAATGAACTCGCGAGTGTGATAAAGCTTAAAAGTAGCAAATGTGAAAGATCGCAGAATTGCAAATTCGCGAATATCAACTGAAATACACTGTAAATGTCGTTCGTACAACCATGGCAATATCACTATACAAATAACACATATATCAATCACATACGTATATGCTGATATTGTCATGGCAAACAGAAGTCTTTTAAGCATTACTAAATTTGCATAGATACAATAGTTTAGCGAGGAGGTACATTTATTTTTAATGTGTACACTCCCCCTTCACCGAGTAAACCTTTTAGTTCCTATAGTTCATAGGGCATAAAATATAACAATTTATATATTTGGAGAAATCTGTATTCATTTCTTTACACGGTTAACTGGATATTAAGTGGGAGGGATTGTCGTGAAAATATTGAATAGGTGTCTTTCATCATTTGCACGGCACGAGATAGGAGGACGATAATTGCCTTTAATCGCAAATTAATTAAGCATTATCATCGTTGTATACATTAAAAAAAAACAACTTGCAACTTATAATCTCGATGGAGGGAGGAGAGAAGTAGGTTTTTTTCCGAGTTAAAGGAACCGATGATGACGCCGCCTTTTAAGAAACATTTTGTAAGTAAGGAGTGGATAAAAGAGAGGGGTGGCAACGAAGTGTTATCCCTAAGGGTGGATATTAAAGTAGTTATTGAACCACCCTTTTCCCTGGAAAATGGTGAGATAACGAGTTGAGAGAATTTTCATTGTGACCAGTCGATATGTATGTAATGATTCACGGGATGTGTTTATGACGTCACGTAATTGCGTGAAAAACATTAGGGGTAGTGATTTTAAACAGTGATCAGACTGTTTATAATGTCTTCGTTGTTTGTCGTTGTTGGTTGTGAGTAATAACTTGTGATTTTCAGGCGACAAATTCTTAGAGGTAACGAGGGTCTAGGAAAATTACAGTGTTTAGGCTAAAAACATTCCTCGCGCGATCGGATGGTTGCCTATTACGTCTTTAAGGCCATGATGAACTGCACCAAATGATAGTTTGGCAAGGACATAGGGTGAACAAAAAAAATGTTCTGATGAACAAATGGAATGTCGATGGGGAATGTTGTGTCCCAAAGAAAGTGGCGAAAAAAGGAAATAGTGTCGACCACAACTATTCAGGTGTTTTTTTCTTCTCTGACACGCGATTTTTATTTTATGTTTATTTGGGCAGATGACGTTTAATATGTTTTTCGTTTTTGATTGGTTGATTGAGAATGGCATCTGTTTTGCAAAGTTATTTCTTTTTTTCTATAAATGACAGGGTGTCGTATTTGAGAGGGTCGCGTGTCATCTTGGGTCACCTGGGTGTAATGTTTTTTTGTCGCACCAGATGTCGCGATGACTGTTACAATGCTGACAACATGATGGCATGCCTCTTATAAAAAACGAAGTTATAGCCTTTGATAATGAATGACTTGATAGACAGGAGGAGGAAAATAAAGATGGGGTAAAAAATATAAGTAAAATATAATGTCTCCGCCCAATTGACACGAAGTATGGCAATGACACGGCGTTCCTTCACAACCGTCTGTCCAAAATTGCACATAATTCAGTTTCTATGAATCCAACTTCCGTGTACTGTACTGTAGTTTAAATTGTAATAAGTATTAATTGTACAGTATTCGAAATTAGACTTTTTTGCTGAACAAAAAAGAACCGATATCAAAACCATTGTATTCATAATAAGGCGCCGAGTCACTTAAACATTATTACTCGTTAGTTAAAATTAATTAATTGGGGTTACAGTATTTGTCTGTTTTGTTCGTTTACATAATTATCACCAGTCGTAAAAATGCAATTGTCGAACAAATAGAGACTCCAAAGGTGAAAACGACATAGTATTTGACGATAAAGAAACAAGCAAATGATGATATCAAACAACTTTTCTTATTTGTTGTTTTATAGTTGCTAATTTGGTTTGAACAGTGCATGGTTCCTTGCGCTTGGCATGAATTGGTAAGAAAAACGAAAACGAACATCTGTCTTGTTTAGTATAAGTAAATTTATGCGAGTCTTTAATTTTTATTCATTTCGGGTTTTTCTCGGGGGAAAGATGATGGGCCTAATTACGCCTTGTTTAACGATTTAATTAAAATGGCCGAAGAAGAGAAAGTTGCCCAAGTGGGAGAAAGTACAAAAAAAAGTGGGATATTTTTTTTCCCTGTTTTGGCTTGTCTCTCTTCTGTTGATCCAGTTCCATAATCTAAAAGGAGGGTGAGAAGGAAAGCGGTTTTAGGTTTTCTCGCGACCAGTGTATCACTAGATCGAACTGGCCACCTTCGGGATCGTCACGATTTAAGGTTAGCGAGTCTGGAATTTTTTTTTAAAAAAACCTTTGCGTATTTCTTTGACCTGTGTACTGAACAGTGAAAGGTGGGAGGACGACATACTGGATAACTGGACTATCATAATGTTGGGATAAGCACATACGTGATTTTCCTCCATGGTGCGCTTAACAACTCATATTCCTGTAAAATTGCCAACAATTGTCAACATTGTGAACTCGTAGTAGAAGTTAATATATGTGATATTATTTGAGTACATTCGTTTACGTCATGCTCAGGGCCGAGCAGAGGGTAGGCCAGTGATGCCATTTGGCATGGGCCTACGATTTTAGAGGGGCCTACTTTTGCTGGTCAACGAAGTAAAATATTATTTATTCATATAAATAATAAATTCATATAAATTTATTTATATAAATTTATTCATATAAATGATACTTCACATGTCAAACCAACACAACATATGTATTTAGCATTAATTACAAAAATACTTAAATGGGCAGTTTGAAATGGGGGCCTTACATTTTCCAGCTGGCCTGGGTCTATTACTGGCTCTGCACGGCCCTGGTCATGCTTACATGTTCGACTGGAAACATTGTTTCGACTCTGTCTTTGGTGTTGTTACCCATTCGCCATTAGGTGGATGTTTCTATCCCACCTAGATTTATGGTAAAATACTCGTGTCTAAAGACAATACGTCTATCTGTAAACGATTCATGATTTCGGCAAAACAACAGAAACAAAACAATCGACGACTTGCTCAATCGCCATATCCTCGGTATACAGTAACTTCGTACCGTAGTAGAAATTAATATAAGATTACTGTATACAGTATGTGTGTATATAGATATACATACATACTCATGCACACACGGCGGTAATGTTTTTCTTTTTTTTTTGTGAAACTTATGGAGAACGAGTAGGCGGCTACGCGGCCCCATCGAATGCCCTCGCCCCCCTTACTACGGTCGTCGTGCCCGGAAGCCAGACATTACAGCCCTGGCCACCCCGCTTATTACGGATGCACGCGGCGCAAGTTTGGGCGGCAGGAGGGGCAGGGGGCCCATTATCGCGTCCGCCCCCGGGGGCCACCGACATTGTCTTTTTCTTCACTCGGTAATTCGTATTTATCGATTTTCTCCCCCCCTCTCACCCTACCACCTTCTCTCCTCCATTTCCTTTCGGCTCCTCAACGACGAACCAATTCTGTTAGGGGTGATACTCCCCCCCCCCACGTTCAAAACCAAACCAGGACTTAACCCTGTAATTTGTCCCGATACTTCTTCTCGAAGAAAAACTGTTGCGTAGTCACCCCCACATAGTAGTATATAGTACTTATAGACGTCGTTAAGATTTTTTTCGTTGTTCTATCATTTCTCCTCCCTCGCCTTGTCACAACAACGGTTAGGAAAGAGTGTGTGTGGGTGACGCATCAGAGACGGCTTGGGGCGTCGAGGGCGAAAATGATGCACGATTTTCGTGGTCACGATTAAGGTCCACATGCTATGGCTGGGGAGTTACGAGTGTATATGGAGATCGGAATAATTGGCTTATCACCATCGACAACCTTCTCTTTCATGACAAGGGAAGGTGCTCCCCCCCTTCCCTTACATCCAAAATCTGATGTATGAAAGTTGACGTATGAAATTGTGTAGTGGTCAAGTATTGGGTCAAGGTATTCGAGTGAAGATCCGTTTTCTACATACTCTATTCAGTTAATAAAGTGCACAACGTATTTCACTATTATTTTAAGTTTAAATGTGTTAATGCTTCTGAACATCGATTAGGCGATGCGTTGTTTGGTTTTATTTTAGTAAATAAGAAGAAAACATTCATGTTAAGGTTATTGAAGTTACTCAAGCTTAATCAGCATCAAATATTGAAGGCCATTCAACGTTGTCTAAAAAAAAAGGAAATTATATGTGACCGTATAGTCTCTTTTGTTGGTTCTAGATTTTCATCTAGATAAAAACGTGTTGTAGCTGCTTTCAAAAAAAAATTGTCGTCCGACCTCCCTGCAGAGGACAACCTGTCATCTCACGAAACATCCAAGTTGTCGTGATGTCCCATTCACGATCAACGTGGACTTGAAGCTTAGACCTGACATCTATTGTTCTCTTGCACATAATTCGTTCTTTTTTTTCACAAAATCGGCTCAATAGGTAGGGTTGTCGTGACGTGATGCAACTGACAACCCACTCACGTCCTGGAGGACATTTCCGGTCTTGAAACGTGAAAGAATTTTTTGGTGGACTAAACCGACAAGTTCTTCAGTAACTCCAGTAAAATAAACCTATTCAATATCATTGTCTGTTAGTACAACAGTAACGTGATACAATATTTAGGTTCTGAATACAATCTACGAATAGAGTAAAGAACCCTTCTCTTTAAGGTCATATAAGCATAAACAAAATGTCGTGAAATAGGAGCAGGGAGTCACAAAGGTCGAATTTGTTAGCTTCCTAAAAACATTCTAATACTGACAGTGGCCTACCCTAACTGGGAATGAGATATGTCAAAATTCGATTCAAGTTAAGACCAAATTAGTGCCAATTTAATCCCAAAGGAAAAAACATTAACAGCAGTCAGTTATTAATTACATCTCCAATATCATTGCACTGCACATGAAATTCGTTAATTTTGCCCTTTTTTTTTGCGTTTAAAGATAGTTTTATGTACCCACCGATCTGCTACCTGCGTCTGATTACTGAACGTGGCGGGTTGGCGAGGTATCGGACCACAAGAGAGACTACCGTATTATTATTTTTATTCGTCATTTATGAATGTTTCATCATGGAATGACGTAATTTATACATCCACTACAGATGGGGGAAAAATCGCTTTGAAATCTACACACTGATTGATGTATATGTTAAATTTTTAACCAATCATGGTTGCTGTTAATAAACCGTGGTGTGCTCGTAGTTATGGGAACATTTAGCACCAACCGTGTGACTTTACCATATAGATAAGATAACTGCAATGAAATCCAGTATAATTTCTCAACTGTTTTACTTTTTGTCGAGACTGTTTCCATCCTTCTGATGGACATTTTTTAAGAAGTGCAATGTGGGGCTTGAAAAAAAATGGTTTTCTCCCTCCATTGAAAGTATATTTCATCCGTAATGTGCTAATTCCCCGTTGAAATTTTGTTGACAATTTTGCCCCCTCGGAACATGACACATGACAAATTCGTCGTTTCATCGTGGTTGTTGTGGAGGCGAGTGACCGTGGCAGGGGGATGAGGGTGGGTGTAGGGGGTGAAAGAAGAAGAAGAGTGGGCATCTCTTTGGCGCATGCGTGCCATTTGTCATCATCATCGCTCCACTGACGGCCACTTTGAAGGAATCTCTTTCCCCCAACTTTTGGAGCGGCCATGATGGATCGAGTAGTCGGTGGAGCATGCGCAGTCTTGTCTCGGCGTGGTGCCGAGCGCCATGTTTGACGAACGACACGTAAACAAGGCGGCTGGTCGTGGACCTCCAAATCGACAAGAAAGCCCCATTTCCATTCATCACCTAAAGATGGTTTTTATGAGCCATTCGAATGACCGCTTGCATCTGACCATTCAATTTTCAAACAACCTCTCTCAATTCAACCATGTGTTTATTTTTTTTCGTTATTTATGTAATATACAGGCATTCCCCTTTTTGTTGGGTCTTTTTCGGGTTATAATGCAGTTTCCGGTTATAGCCTCGTTTCTCATAGCGTAAGCTGGAACAGTAAAGTGGTACTATAGGGGGAAAACGTAAGAATTTATTTTTGTGGCAATCGAAATTTATTTCAATACCCGATTTCGTATTTTATTATTATTTTTTCATTTTAATCAGTTTTTATTATTTTATTTTGTAACCGATTTATTTTCAATTCAATTTCATGTTTTGTGTCCAATTGAGATATACTGTATTACCAATACTGAATATTAGTTTTACATGCACTGTAGTAATGATGTATTGGCTATAAAATGGGACAATATCACAATTTATCTTCACAAATATTCACCAAAATTACTTGTACGTAAATTTTTAAAATTTGCCCATAACAATAAGAGAAAACTTAAAGTTTGGCGGGTTATGAATTCAAGACAGTGGAATAAATAAAAATGAAAGTACTTAATTTTTTTTTAGCTTATTAGTATAACGTAAATATGTTTTTTATTTCTGGAAATCAGTACAAAACCTTAATCCCCCTTCATTTTTACAACTGCTATGCAGGTACACTTATAATCTTCTGTATGCTAGTATTTTTGACATCTAGTCCATTAACCTTACTACATAAAAACTAATAATCTTCCTAGAGGTTACAAAATAATTACATTTTGTCTTTTTTTCCTCCGTTTTTCTCATCTGGTCAGTTGACGGCAAATAAAAGACGACTAGTGACAAATGAAATGTAGCGTAAACCTTATAATTACCTTGTGTGGCAATACTGTAGGCTGCCACTGGTCATTGATGTTGTTCATACTTTCTCGTTTTTTTATAACAAAAAATATTTTTTTCTTCTTTTGATGGATATGATTGATCTATCAAGGCGTTACAGTTGACTAAAAGGAACCCGAGTAGAATTTTTTTTAGTACTAATAAACTACTGAGAAAGTGATTTAAAAACAAACACATTTGGAGCAGATGTAATTAGTAAGTTATAGATACAAGAGGGTTTTGTTCTTTAAAAACATTTTAGGAGTTAAGTGGTGGTTATATACTTTTTTCTTTGTCTTGAGAAGTTGGTTTTGTAAATATCAGTTTATTCGGGAAGTGTGTAGCACGAGCATAGCATTGGAAGAGTAATGTGGGAAAGAGAACACTCCATCCATGGGAGGGATTGATAAGGGATTGGAAATTGATGATGATGAGACCACAGACTTGGACACAACAGATGCTGTTGTGGTCAAGTGTATGTGTTTGTGTGCGAAACATACGACTAAAGCAGTCTCACATCACCCGATTTGTTCTCCATTATTCTCTTTTTCTCACTAAAAAAATTATTGGTGTTAATGCATTTCCTTTTTTTTTCGTTTGTCTTTCTTACTGTGTAAAAGTAGGAAAGAGTTTCTTGTGTACTAACAATGTTTTGTTTTTTTCTTTCTTTTGAACAGCTATGGACAAGTTGGGCTTTCGTCACTTGTTCAATTGCAATCAAGTGGAAATCGTGCAGCCCAACATCGTGTTCGACATCGCCAGCCTGATGTTGTACGGCTGCCAGGCGACGCCCATTCGCCTCAAAATTCTCCTCGATCGCCTTTTCTCAGTCCTCCAACACGAGGAAGTACTGCAAGTCCTGCACGGTTTTGGATGGAAATATGAAGACTATGCCAGAGGCTACATTTTGCAGGTAGCTGATGCTTTCATTCACTTACTTTTCTCGACGTCTCTTTCATTGCCTCGTTGTTTTTTCACTAAAAAGAGTCGGTGGAGTATTATGCAATCACTGATATAAGGATTAAGTGAGCATTTGAATCAACAATAAGTTCAACTATTCTTTTGTTCCTGTATTCGCCATATTTAATATGAACTGTTGTAGACGTCGCTACTAGTGGAAAGAGAAACAACAAACAGTATATTAATAGTCAGTTTTTATAGTTAGTACTTGTTCGGGATGTTTGTACCTGTTAACACTCAGGGAACAATTAGTGCAGCGTTGCATCACACGTTTAACATTAAATATATCTCATTAATATGCAAAGACTGTGCATCCTTAAAATGCTTGAGGTGCACTAAACTTCCTTCATGTTTATATATTAGGCATGGTCAATAATGTCGATCATTCACAACCCAATAATAATGTAGTTTTAATGTTGGAGAATAACTTTAATGGCATTTAATACAGTAAATAACTAATGAACAATGACAGAATTAAACATGGCATAACGTTTAACATGGATAGCATTACAGTTAGCATTAAACCACTTTATTTTATTGGGTAGACCCTTCCTTGTATTGGATTAATTGGAGTAATGAAATCGTGGTTGCAATATTATTTGTGTCGTGGTGTGATACCGCGAAAGAATAAACAATTGACATGAATTTAATTTCGAAACAGCTTGAAGTTTAAATGGTTTCAAGAGGTTATTTATTTTAATTTTAAGTAATATCGGTTTTTGGGTAGTTGTGAAGTGACCAGAAATGAAACAGGTCAAAGTTTAAAAAAGTTATGCATTTAGCTTTTTAGCGATAAGTTTAGGTTGATAAATGTTTCAGGCAACCATGCGAGCCCCTTGGACCCTTTGGTAAAACATTTATTTATTATTGTTGTTCAGTTTATTTCAACAAACCGTGCAATGAATCGAAGTCCTAATTAGATTAGGTTTATTTTTTCCCCGTCAATAGTTTGTACCTTTTTTTACTTAGCACATTTTTTCCAACTTGTCGATTCACTTGTCAATATGGTTAGAAGAAAAATAGTCGAAAGAAAACCACTGTGGTAGGTAGTTTGTGAAGAAACTACGTAGTCTTCTGCTTTCTCTCATTCTTGTGCTAATCCGTTTACCGACTTGCTCTTTCCAAGTTTTCTTCCGAAGGTGAGGGAATCAATCACCTGGTTTTTACTTTCTCCCCCTTTCACTGCAAACCCTTCGATTTTTCCTCGAGACCAATGGCGTGGCAGTCTTTTTTTTTGTTTTTTGGTTGAAGTTGCGCCACGCCATGATGGATTTTGGGGGCCTTCAGTTGACAGCTTTCAATTTCCTAGGAGGCGGTCGCATCTCCGACCCATCACACATGGGAGGACGACAGCAAATGAGAAATTTTGACAACCATTTTGAAATTTGTTGTTGTTGCTGTTGACGATCCTTTAGGCGAAAATACGTTATAGATACACATGACAACACCAAAACTAATCTAAACAATGTTGGAATATTGTCTTGTTAGGGAAGCGGAAAATAGTGACGTACACGTACCAATATATTGGTAAATAATTGACAAAAAAATTGCAAATGAACATAAAAAAAACAACAGTACAAGTAGTTACTACAAAGATATGTTACCAAGCTTTTTATATTGAGTCGGGGCACCAGCCTATCTTATTTTAATATTAGAAGAATTATTCCTAAAATTTGGTGAATTTCAGATGAAAGTTAGAGGTTGGAAACATTGTTTGACTCATATGAAAGGGGGGGGGGTAATTTGAGTAAGGGCACCACCCTACAGAATTTTGCATATTTAAAAAAGTAATATTTCCAAAATTTGGCCCATTTTAGATGACGCAAAATTCATGACGCCATATTATTCCTTTCATAGTTTGAAAGATTGGTTTGAAACATGGATAGCATTAAGATGCATTTTTAAAATCTTGGTAGCAACCTCTAAATATTGTTCAAAACTAACCTAACTTTACCAAAATATTTTTTCTTCATTATGGAACAAATTCAGAATATGCCTCATCCATTTTCTTAAAATTTAAAAGTAAGAACCACCCTAGTATATATGTACATAGTACATACGCATAGTATACGAGACAATATATTCCATTTTATTGCTCCCCCCTCCCGACACGGTAAACAATTGTTCGGACTAGTTGCTGATTACGTAACTGGGAGAGGGTAAAGGGTAGGTTAAAAAAGTAGATGATGATGAAGGGGTGTTGGGAAAAGAATGCTACTCAAAACGGTAGAAGATAACGGTTTCCCCTCTTAGGTCCGTGTCACCGCCATTTTCGCTTCTCTGCACCACGATGGCGGCGCTGGCCGTTACTGAACGTAGTATAAATCACCGATGTTTGGGGCCCTCGGTTTTCCCTACCCCCAAACCCCGATACTAGTAGTAGTACATTATTGGGCTTTCCGCAAAGTGTGTTTGCGGAAAGTGAAATGGACAAGCTAAATCATTTTGGAGTGGCACGTTTAAGGGAGCGCCATAAATCTCTCCACGGCCCACCCGAGTGTGTATATGTGTATGAGAGCAAACAGCTTCGCAATGGCCACCAAACCAGGCGACCGTGAACGTTTGACACACGACCCTTTAGCAGCAGTATTTACGTCATCCTTTTTTTTTTCATCCTATATCTACTCGTTCACCAGTTTGGCGTTTCATTTTTTGTTTTGTTCAATTTTTCCTTTCTTTTTCTCATCGCCCAATATTTTTCATCTCCATTTTTGTCTAGCCCAATTTTGTTGTCGTGGGTAACCTTTGGGACATGTTTCATTTTCATGCTGTCAGAAGTATCCATATCGCCCAATTCAGTGGTTAAGGTCGTCCAACCTCTTCCATTCGCACCGTTGTTGTTTTTTATCATGAGTAATACTCGATCGACGATGAAAGTGACATTTATAAACTTCTAAATAAATACTAAACCAGCTTGAACTTTCTCCTTTTCTCTTCATCATTGTTTCTGTTTGAGTTATTGAAACGTTTCTGGTGAAGTGATAACAATTTGATTACTTCTGAGTTCTTTAAAAGCGTAAATGATTTTTAAAAATTGCAACCGAATGACTCGATGTTTCCTGTCAATATAATTTGATAGAAGGCCAGACAACGTTTCGTTAAATTGTTAAATTTTGTGACGGTAAACGATATACAGTATGTAAAGGTGTTTTTACAGTTACAGTATATGATAACTGATATTAGTCGAGTTCGTCGTAAATTTTACAATGACCTTTTTGGGTTTGGTTCATTTCTGTTACATTTTCTCCAAGAACGTTTTTCTTTCCCTCCAATTATTTTATTTTTCAAGTTAGTTATGAGTCGACAATGAGACATCACATTGTACGACTTTCGATAAAAAAAAAATTATGTTTTATATAAGGATAATATTTTGATGATTTAACTGACGATGGATCGTCATCTCGTACTTTCTCGGGTAACCATGTCTACGTTTCTTTAAGGGAAAGCTCTTCGGTTTTAAATATTAATTATTCATCTTCTTTCGGCGCTCAACTCGGCGAAGAACAAATTACACCATTCGTTTGGTGCGCCCCCTGCCGCCCTTTTTGTGCTCTAATTGCACCCGCCCCCAATAACCCCTCAAGCACCAGACGATTTCTTTTTTGTTCTTTCGGTACGAAAAACCTCATCGTGTTTTCCCGTTTTGTTAGTAGTTGAATGAAAGAACTACGGTATGTTAGACACTCTTCTTCATTCTTTTACGAAATTAGTGCTATTTAAAAAGTGAAAAAAAGGTTAACCACTTATTTCATACAAGATGCTGGAATTTCTACGTCGGCATTCTTTATGGTGTTTAATTCCTAAATTTTCTGTCGACGAAACATTAAAGAGCTGGATGAAAAGAAAAGAAGTAAAAGTTGAACACCAACAACTTCTCAAGATTAAGGAACTGGCATGGAATTTACCTGTTATAGGGGATACAACGTTTACTGTAGATCTGTAGAACATAATCGCAAACATTTCAAAATTGGACGATGGTTTATCAGTGTCAGAATTGGCTTGTGTAGTGATTTTAATGTATATAACATAGAAGTTATTACGTGTTTACACTGTATGTGGAAGTTGTTGAGTACCGGTATCAATAGTTAACTGCAATATTTAGTGTTTCTATAGATGTGACAAATATATATTGGACAAAAACAAGGTTTAGTCAAACGACAAGTTATTTTCTCTAACATATAGGTGAGGTGAAAATTTCAAATTTGGCTAAACATGGGTTTCAATTAGGATGTGGATTCTACAGGTATATGGTATATATTTTTTTAATACTCTTTTTTTTTTTTTTGTTGAAAAATGAATCTCTGCTGGGTGATGCCAAGGGGGATGGGGAGTCTATGATGGCTGATTGTCCGATAGAATGCAAAAATTCAATTTTATCGCTTATCGAGATTAGCATCTGCAATCTTTGGGTACAGCAGATGGACGCTTTCTCATCGGTTTTGGGGTTTAGGTGGGAACAACCCTCATCGTTCGGATCACACATTAAATGTGAAGCCTACATTGAAACGATGGATTCTAAAGATAGCGGGATGTGTGGTGGACGAAACACACCAGTGAACACCGAGAATGATAGGGCGGAAGAAGAAGGAAAAAGTGGGTATATACTGTAGCTAGCATAAGGGGACATACACATGAAACAATCTATTCTGCCGAAGGCCTCGACTACGAAGGTCGATCGGTAGGGGGTCCTGGTGCAATCCCATAATGCTCGGGCGTTGGTGGCTCAGCAGGGTTTAATGAAATTGCGTGTTGTGTGCCGGTAAGAAAGAAAAGGGAACGGTGGTGGGTGGAAAAAAGTGACTACTACTACCGGTACTATTACTACTAAAGAGTGAACCAGAATTGCTCGTCTCTTCTCCGTGTGTCTGTTTGGAAGGGGGAAAAGTTGAGGGAAAAAGTTGTGGAAGGAAAACAGGAAGAAAAGGCACGTTCCTTACTTAGACAAGGAGGAGTAGTAGTATGTTGTAGTAAAAAAAAAAAAACCTTATGGAAGAGAAAAAAGCGGAATATCCGCCTGAGTCCCGTTGCCTGTGTCAGCGCCTTTGATTGATCATGCTAATACACAAGCGAAAGGGAACGAGACTGATGGATGCTGGTTTTCCAAGCAGACGACGACGACCTTCCTCTTGTTCTTTTCCAATTCAACCCTCACTTTTTTTGTTGCAATTCTTCGTGCTCTTTTAAGAAAAAATAAAGGAAGGGGGGAACAACTGCCCTTTCAATTTTTTTTTGGTGGAGGTTCATCAACATGCCATGGACAACGCTTTGTCACCACCCTCGAGTCGCACAAGTCACGCACGCGACGCCCGAAATGGATTAACCCCGATTAGCCCCCTTCGAACTCTGGTGGGCGCGAATGTCAACCACTTCTTTGTTTGACGTTTCCTTCGTTTGCTTTTGTGGTTCTTTCTGCTTCTTCTTCAGCCCACGCATTATTTTTTTAACGTTTTGGATACTCATGTTTGCGTTGTGGTAAGCCGTTTTGGACTCGTAAAGGTGCTCCTTGGAATTAATCATTCGTTTTCTTAAGGCATTATAAGGGGGGTTGTGTGTCGTTTTGTTTTTGTCGAGTGGTGACGATACTACAAACGGGTCTCTGCTGTTTATTGGCATAGTTTCAACTCCATTTTTTGGACGTGAAAGGCGTTGTCGCTACATTTTCGGTTCAAAAGATCAGGGACTTTTAAAACAGCTGAAGTACTTTAGGTTTTTCTAAACTCTTGTCGTAACCTTCTTTCATCTTTGGTTCGACAACTTCTAGGAATTCGTTAACGATAAGGGAAAGATTGTACGTTGGAAATGTCCGACCCTTATGCTGGATTGGAAATGTCCTCACGTTCAAGAAAAAGTTTTTCAGAATGGCTCTATTCGTATACAAAGCTCGTATAATACGTGTGAAATCACTCGCAACCAACAAACATGATGTTAAGTTCATTTTGTCTCTTTGATTTGATGCTTGTCTTCCGGCTATCGATGTGGATAATATATCTTTTTTGTCCTTATTCTTAACCCGGTGCTTAAGTTTCTCCTTTGCACCACGACGAGCCTTGATCTCTTTTTTGTCTCCACCTCCGCCCGCCATTCCATTAGTGCCGCTTGGATAAACTTTATTATCACCCTGCAGGATTTGATTTGAATGATGTGAAAGTCTTTCTTTCATTGACAACAATGCATAAGGTCGAAAGCCACATACTGGTACGTGGACACATTATACAAGTTGGACTTGCGCACTATAGCAATTTTTAATGAATGTAAGACATTATAATCATAAACGATAAAATCAAAATAAAGGTCTCGTACCGGTACTTTAACAAAACAAATACAGTGAAAGCTTTGCGAACCGTAATAATTTGTCAAGTATTGTGCAAAAACATTAGTACCGGTATAGCAATACGCGACATATACTGTACCACTTGACCCTTATACGTGACACTCTTTATTGGATTCTGAACTAAAGTTTTTGATGTTCATGAATGAGTATTCTAGTTATCGAATAGAATGGATTTGGAAGGATGACATTTTGAGGGAATAAAATGTGGCAAAGGTTGATGTCCATCACCAGGTGGAACAAACTCTCCTTGTCTTTTCTGTGGTGTGCAAGTGTCTGTGCGCAGGTGGAATCTCACACAACAGACACTTCATCAAATTGGCCTGTGATTGGATTCTTTCTTGCCATCGATGACGACGAAAATGATGATGATGATGATACACAACAAAATAGATTTTCACCTCCTTCGCTTCCTGTGCACATCAAATTCACTAACGCCCGCGTCTAACAAGTGCAACAAAAATTCAACGAGGGCTGTTGTCGAGGAAGAGATTTGTGTTGAGTTGGTTTTTTTTTTTATATCATGTTTGAGTTTTTTCTTCAGTATGCGTTTTAGTCATTGTTTTGGAAGGATAACCCGTGTCCGATTCATAATGGGTTAGAGCAAAACTTAAGGTCTGCGACCTCTCTCAACTAGCAAACGTGTGAAAAGCAGATACGGCACTAATCCTAATTCGATTTCAAGCCTCGAGTTTCTAGTGACTTTTTTATTTTTATTTTGTGAAAACGTTAGGGTCATCTAAGTTAAGTTCACAGATCACAGTAATTAATTTGGTTTTATTTTTCATTCACGTATAAGTTACAGTTGGTTCTTTTTAAATAACGAAAAATTTTCTAAAATTGATGAATACATCTTTCAGTAATTCATACTTTTTAAAAAAAAAAATTTTGTGGACTAACGAGTTAATTTTAAAATGCAATTAATTTAGAAAGTCTATTTTTTGGCTGAACATATGTTGATAAATTTTTTTCTTTGGTATTATTGATGTAAGGTGGAAATAGTCGTGTATTTTTTGGTTTAAAATTAGATGATGAACTGACAAAATGTGTGGAAAGGAAACTGGAGCCTAAAATACCAGCAAAGCATATAGTTTACATTGGTGCAGTATATCGAGTGACGATCTTTCTTTCTCTTTCGTTTTATTTGCATTCTTGAAGGATGTTTAAGAGCTGACGGTGACAGTGCCATCATCGTTTAAAACGTGAATCGAAATTAAACGGAGCGAAGGGGTGGTCAAAATCTTTAATATTGTAGCGAAGGGGAAAAAAACTTTTCATTAAACAGATGTTTGAACGAACAATTTGTCAAGCGATGGAGCTATTAATTCAAATCTTCCCCTGCAGGAAGAAAAACTACCGTACAGCATCCTTCTTACACACTTGTGTGGTTTTTCTCGTCGATTCCGCACGTATTTGTATACTGTAGATGTACAATTTGTGTGGATGCATCATCCGTTATAAAAATTGTTTTTTAAAATACATTAAATTTTGATTAGCATCTTCGATTGTAGTAAAAGATCCAATATAATAAAACCTAACGTGCAATGAAATATAAAACGTCCATGAATTTACAGTTGGGTAGATATATAAAAAATCAAACGTTTCTGATCATTTTGTTTAATGTTGTGCTTGTAAGAGTTCAATGAATGTTTGACGCATGCGTGATGTTGGAGATGTGGAGTGATGTTATGGGTGATGAAGATACTGCAACCGGTGTCGATGATAGATGTCTCTAAATTCAGTGTTTTTTTAATCCAAGTGATTTTAAAGTGTAACAATCCCTGTAAAAAAAATAGTTCCTAGAAATGATGGTGTTTGCTTTTAGAAGTTGTGTGTGCATTCTTAATATAGGCAGAAAGACCTTGATCCTCAGCAGGTGTAGTTTACAATACGATCATGAGAAGGTCGATGGTGTTGGATTACTTTCCCAGTATAATAAATAATAATCATAATCATAATCGTTTTTTGTTGTTGTTGAGGGGTAGATGATATACTGTACCCGCGGCCGCTACATAGCACAACACACACAAAGGTGAATGAGATTTCATTTGAACTTTGGAAAGTTCATGAATTTAGTGCATTTCAATATGGTTTAGAACTTAATAGTTTTTTTAATCAATAAACCATTTTGGTCAATTTTAAAGGCATATTTACATATGCCTTTGAAACAAAATGCATATATACAGTACAGTCTGTCCATATAGTATATATATACACACACACACACACACACTATATAGCTTGTGTATTGTTCAGAACATAATAAAATGCACATTTGATCGCGTTAACTATTACTTTGTTATTTAGGCTAATTAAATTAACTAAGATAACTACCATTGCCAATCTAACCTGATTTCTCAAGTTACACTTCATGTGTGTTTGTGTGTATGGCCGATTTCCTTATTTGTTAATCAGAACGAAATGAACAATAGATTTTTTTTCTCTCATTCGGTTAGTAGTGGTATCGAATAAACGTGACAGTTGGTTGTTGTCACAAAAACAGAAAAGTAAAATAAATTCTTATTGTTCGATCTCGTGTACTTTAATGTGGGTCACTTTGATTTCATTATTTAAATTTGCTCCACTAAATTGGTGTTTGCAGTTTGTTTGTTTTTTAAAAAAAAGTGACACTTTTACTGCAGGACACTTATGTACAATTTGAAACAGGACATAAGAAAAAAAATTGTTTGCATGTGTAATGTAACATTGGCATTCTTTCTCCCCCACTTTTTTTTCGACGACGACCTCGTTAACATTCAGCTCGTGTCCTCGCATTTGTCACGATTGTCACAGTTTTGTCACGATTGTCACGCGGGGTCACACACCACAGTCACGACTTTGGCCAGCGCCTGTGGCGAACTTCGCAGAGTTTGACTTCTTAGGACCTTCCATCGCGATAAGGACACCCTGTGACTAGAGTTATGAGGGTTAGCTGCATAACACATTTCGTATACGAGTTAACCGTAGTGTAGGTCTTAGTTTAGAACAAGTTCTCTGTTAAAACCATTTATCTAGTCGCAACGACTATAACTCGCTGGTGGAAATAAGATTAGGCTTTGTATATATTTCTACAAAGTTGTAATGAAGGGTGGAAAAGTAGACAAGTCAACACACCTAGTCTCTAGTAATAAACCGGTAGAAAAGTTGAAACCATGTTGAAAACTTAGTGTGGAAAAGATTAGATCAGAAGGAGCTACTGGTTGAAAATAATTATTTGTCTTTTTTTGTTGTAACTACGTTCGTTAAAAAGCAGTCTGGTGACTGAAAAAGACCCAACGATTAATGTTGACATGTTTGTACATTAATTCAGTTTTTTAATTCACTTCACATTTATTTCATCACTATTGAATTCAAAATACAAAGTCAAGAATAAAAAATGCTTGCTATATATTAAAAATTGATACTTTCTTAGTGCCAAGGTGTTATCCGCTTCGGGTAACACCTTGTCACTTGGGTGCAATGTCTAGTATTCTAATTTAATTCACATTATTAATGAAGTTTAATTATATAACGTGTCAAATTATCAGCGGTTTTTTTGTTGCCATATAGTACTACTGGTTTCCAACGTATCGTTTAAAACGCTACTGTAAATATGAAACAGACGAGAGTCGTGGGATGGTTTATTATTAGAAAATACGTTTGTCGCCAGTGGCCAATTGGTTCATCTACTACCTATAAATCTGATTCTCACGGTTTTGCTAATAGAGTCCGAAGCCTACTTTTGGTGTTTTCTTTTAGCTGTTGTTTTCATCCTTAGGGCATAATATATCGACGTTTCCGACTCGTTAGTTATATCATCTCGCTTTTCATTTGGACCGAAACAAACCTTAGTTTATTTTTTATACGTATCTCTTCACTGACTAGACTTTACTTCCTTTTTTTGCTCTTTTTTTTTATTCTGTCATGATGATGATGATATACCAAGTGAATGTGTTCTTTTCATTAAAAGAATGAATACGAGTGTTCACTTCTTGGGCAAAACTTGTTATCAAGAATTTTTCTGGCTCCACTGCTCTTTCCACCAAAATATTTGGTTTATCTTGTGTCGTTTTGTCTGTTTTTTTTTCTCTTGTATGAAATGAGAGACTTTGTGTGAACCAATGGGAATAGTTAAGTCTCTGTCTGAGTAGTTTATTTAAGTTGTTTGTTACGTTGCCAAAGTTTTTGGAAAAGTTGGATCTTGTTGATAACGAGAGGTCGTGGCTATGTCAAAAAAAAAAGGGTTTATATTTCGATTTATTTCGTGGTGGGGTAAAAATTGGTCGACAGAAAGGTGTGTTTTAAAATTTTTTTGTACCAGCCGAATCACTTTTGTTTTGTAACCCGAGGCCTGAATCGTAAATCATCGAAGTGGTTGTAGTTGTTTACTTTATTCCGAAAGTGTATTTCATTTGGCGAACCGTAGCGAAAATTAATTGCTCATTAAAATTTTTTGACACCGCCATCAGCAGGCATCGTCGATGA
The DNA here is from genome assembly GCA_034695005.1 of Cryptops parisi. Lineage (NCBI taxonomy): Eukaryota > Metazoa > Arthropoda > Chilopoda > Scolopendromorpha > Cryptopidae > Cryptops > Cryptops parisi. Next base: position 15,593 of record JAQIWH010000769.1, on the reverse strand, counting down.
CATTTTCTTTCTATAGTATTGAAAAAATTAAGTTGGAAGAAAAAAGTGAAGTTAAATTAAAATTAGACAGATGTCGCTGTTGCTAGTTATCATAAAAAATTGCTGATTTATTGACCAATAATTTTTTTTTTTTTTTTAATTTTATCAACAAAAAAAAAGAAAAAAGATGGCTGCTTATTTGGTTGAATGTTGGTAGAGGGAAATAAAATAAAACCTGCAAGAAATAGAGATGATGGCATCAGTGTCGTTTCTGGGTGGGTGGTCGAGGAAGCCCTACTGAGATTAAAAGGGCCATGGTCACATTAGCCCGAAAATTACGAGATGTTTTAGCAACTGAAACCCGATGAAAGATGATTTAGAAATGCGAGAGGTGTTAACTTACATCTTTATTTTGTGTGTGTACGTCGGTGCTAATAATAGTTTTCGATTTTTTAGACACATATATAAACAAAAAAAAATGATCGTGTGGACTTTTTTATACATGACCTTTTTGTAAATGAGAACACCAGTGATGAATTGCCGAAGAAAATTTATTAGACTTGAAGTGTATTTTAGCGCAAATGGTGATAAGAAAAAAAAATATAGGTAGTTTTATGAAAATAAAAATAAACCCTCTTAAGACGTTTTCTTCGGTTAAGAAGTTAAATTTGTTTGGTCGCAAAACTTTAAGGTATTCAAAATTAATCGCTGTAAGCGTAAACACGTACATTAAAAATTATTTTTAAGCATACTCTTTATATACTGGCATGTAGTGTCCGCCATATTGGGTTTTCATTGATGCCATATAGCCAGTGTCACGTGAGAAATTGGCGGATCCGATGATATCTTAATCATCAAAATCCATCGGGCCATTTAGCCTGTAGGAGGGTCTAAATTATGCATCTATGATATGTGGCGTCCGCCATATTAATTTTTCATTAATGTCATTAGCCATTGATGCTTGTTAGACTAATGCGAATCCATAGACACCTCATTCATCAAGATCCATCGAATCGTCTTATGTAGAAACTCACAACTCATTCACAAGTGAAGACAATATAAAAAGTATGAAAAGATATCCATAGAACAACTCTCTTTGTTGAAATTTCTTCAAACATAATTCCCATTTTTATAATTAAAAAAAATTCATCGAGTAATTTTGTTTTTATATGTAGAAACTCACAACTCACTCACTCACAAGTGAAGCTAATATAAAGAGTATAAAAATGGCTACTACAATGGCTACACGCACAAAAATGTTATTTCTGTTAAAATGAGGAAAACTAACTTTTGGCTGTTTGTTTCGTTTTGTATGCTTGTTAGGTTCTATGTGTTGTTTTTAAGAGCTTGGTTATCGTTGTAAATGATGTTATAGAAACAAGTTGTTTAAAGACTAGAGAACTTATTATGCGTATCAAACTACGTTACCGAATAAATAAAATAAAAAACTTCAGCCACACGACGTTGACTTCTTTGGAAGAGGTGACGCCACGTGTGGTAACATGAGATGCATTAAGAAAACTGACATGACTGTGACGAAGAAGTTTTTTAAAGCTTTTTTTTTGTATTGTTTTTATTTATTAAAAATTATATGGAAAAAATGATTGTTTGAAAAGAAAAATAGGATAGAAAGAAAAACGAAGTGGTCTTAATCCCTGGTCAGTTTCCTTATAAGGTTGGAAACGTTAGACGAGGGTGGTTTGGGAAACGTGTACTAGGTTCTGTCAAACAGTTGATGGCTTTCTTCTTGAGACGTTTTAGTTTGCAGGCAAGACGTCAAAGATTGGAATGTTGAAGCTGCTGTTCTCGATTGGAGTTGGGAATGCGTTAATCCTTTTGAAATATTCCTTCAAATTTTGGTCTCTCAAGAAAATTAGTTTGTTGTTTTTTTTTCTAATTTAGATATGCCTTTCTTCAGGGTTAATACTTGGCAGCAAGCTGATTATGTTATTGGAAGAAAGGTTGTTGACATTTTGTTTACCGTCCGAAGTTGAAATTATTTGAACTTGTTTGAAACATTCTTTAATGTCAAAATATTTATTCAGAAGGCCAATTATGGTATATAGTGGTTTTTGTGTTGTTCATCATTGCCTGTATGATATGACTACTGTGTGTACTGTGAGATATTGTCTAATTAACTTGCTAGCGATGATTATACAAACAATTCTTAATTATATATGCACTCTTGCTAATATACAGTATATTCTTAAAACACGATTGTTTATACTATTTCAGTTTTCTAAGTTAACGTTCACTGCAGAAAAACAAACATAATACATGACTTACTAAAAAATTAATAATAAAACTTTAAGCAGTAAAATAAGCGAGACGTTTTGCAAAAAGTTATGTCAAGTTATATATTTTTTGAAAAAAAAATATATAGGACAAGTAAAAATTACAAAAAAAAAAAATCATCATTGGAATGAAAAATAGGTAGCAGCTATAACAATTGTTTTCATGCCCATATATTATGTAGTCATTTTTATTTTATCATTATTATTATTGTTGTTGTGTGATTCACCTTCGTCAGTTTTTTGCGTCCAAGCAAAGCGGTGGCGTTGATAAGTTGAGTTTTGTGTGGGTGACGAGGTGGTCGTAGGAGGTCCTGGTTCGTGCACGGCACCACCTACGTATGTCCAGATTTTGCTGTGAACGAGGGTCGCACGGTGACTGGGAAACCTCTTTCCCACACGTTGTTGATATAAAAGCCAAAGAACGAGTTGGGTAATTGGAAATGAGTATGTTACGAAAATGGACGCGTCGAGAAAAACCATCCATCAAAAGTGCAAACCGCTCGGTGAAAAGTGGTTATAAGGAAAAATTGAAAAGATATCAGGAAAGAGAGACAAAAAAATTGAGGTGTGGAAGATTATTATCGCTAACAAATTTCTATTTGATATAAAGCTACACAATTTTCAATCACACATGTAGGGTTGTTTTGTACTTACAATAGAAAGTAATGTTGTTTGTGGCTTAGTTTCGTTCTTTTATTTTAACTGGTTTTTGTTGTTGTTTTGGATGTGAAGTTGTAGCTTCTACAACAATCTCTCGCTCAGCACTTGTCACGATTGATAAAGTAAAATGATAGTAATCTACGGTTACGTAAATGAAAAATCGAGATGGCAACTCGAGATTATTGTTTATATTGCTTGGACGAAACATTGAAGACTTTTGTGATACTAAGGACTAGGAGATACCTAGTTTTTTTTTTTTACGAAATAGCTTTCAAGGAACTGTTAATGTTACTCACTCTGTTTATATAACTCATTAATTTTAGACTGCTCGTTTTTCACTCGAATGCTGTAATCTCTTTTTTATAGCTCGGGTTTTTTTTTCTATATGTCCATAATCTGTCCCTCAAATCTGTACTTCCAATTCAGTTGAAGGGCGGGGAAGGAAAGGAAGAACAAAAAAAAAAATAACAAGATGGGTACATGAGTTAATCAAATCGAAGGGTGGAAGATGTTGGACATATCTTCCTGACCGCTCGTCAGCATCTTTGGCAAGCGGAGGTCTTCAGATTTTTTTCACCTCCTTCGTTCTTTTTTGTGGGCGTGGTCGTTCCAATTCCGGTTGTCAGGTGCGAGGCATGCACTCTTAACCAAGAAGGCAAGGAGACGAAAGAGTGGCCTCGAGGCTACTTGGTAATACCGGAGATTGAAGGGACGATAGGGCAAAGAAGGTGTTCTATGGACGTATGAACACTACGCGCTATTAATGTAAGGCCTTTCACTTTTACATGTTGGGCAGCTTCTTTTTTTCTGGAACAGGCACGTTGTTATGTATGGTATTATTTTTGTCATGATGCTATTGATATACAGTTTTCCACTAACTTAGTTCAATCAACGATGAACATCGTTGTTCAGTGTTTAAAATAAAGATGGATTGTACAAGTCATCTGAATTTTTATTAAAATACGTAGTTACGTTTCGGTGAGATATAATCATTAAATTAAAAATGTTATAATTTAGCGTTTGATTTGAGAATGCTTGTTTGTTGTTGGTTTTTCATAATATTTATTATTTATCTGCAGATGAACATGTGAAATACTTACTTTTTAAATTCCTTAAAGTATCGTTACGGTTTACTTAAGAGTATAGTTGTTTAATTATTTTTTTTCTATTTGCAGGATAGCCAAGGAAATGTGCTGGACAGGTGGAACATCGCCACTCGCGACGAGGAACCTCTGATCTTGCAGCAATTTCTTCGCTTTGGAGAGACGAAAGCTATCACTCAACACATTTTGCTGCAGGAGAGCGAAAGGCCAAATAGCATCGTTGCTCCAACGACTCGAGATTCCGACATCAAGAAGTTCATCGAGCGGACGAACCGTGCTATCACTAGCACACCCACGCTGAAACCGAGCGAGAGTTTCTTTGGATCTGTCATCAAGTCGAGCTCTCAACTATCGCCATCACCGATTCCACATGCTGTAAGTACTCCAGCGTCGGCTTCAGCGACTTGTACGACAGTCAGTTCAACCAGTCTTCAGCACCCTCCACCGTTGTTACCCTCGAGCAGCGTTGGCATCATCCCCAGTTGCATTGCAAGCACCAGCAGTGCCCCTGTGATCACTAGCAAGAACTTGATACGTCATCCCATCTTACCCACATCAGGTATTACTCCGAGTGCAATCGCTTTGACGTCAACTTCACTGCCACATAACCTTTCCCCAAATGGCAGTTCTCAGCATAGCTTCGATTCATCGATAAACTGTGCAAGTCCAATGTCAATGTCGCCCCTTAATCGGTTACAAAACATGCAACCCTACGATTATAGGCGTGAACGCGTCAGTCCAGACTCTAGGCCCTTGCACGAAACTCTTCCGTCTTCCAGCTTGAATCACAACATGCTTTCAGTGACTTCACCATCAACTACTTTCCCACCTCAAACGACTGCCCTTGCGCTTGTTAACTCCAGCAGTAACTCCTTGTTAGCAAACTCTGATTTGAGTGCTACCGATGGTGGATCCGATGACGACAACAGCAACATGGCACTGAACCTAAGTCGTACTGGGCCCACTTTGGTCGATTCTGTATACGCTACGAAAAAAGTGAAGCACCTACGTAAATCGGCAAATCCCATGAAAAGGCGCTGGAATCCCGGTGTGTTGAATACGATGGTATCCAACTCTGGCTCTGGAAAAAAGCGAGTACAGTGCAATGTTTGTTTGAAAACATTTTGTGATAAAGGTGCTTTGAAGATACATTTCAGTGCAGTGCATTTGCGTGAAATGCACAAGTGTACCGTCGAAGGATGCAACATGATGTTTAGTTCTCGAAGGAGTCGCAATCGCCACAGTGCCAATCCTAATCCAAAATTGCACACTCCACACCTGCGACGCAAAATAAGTCCTCACGATGGCCGCACAGCGAATCCTAATCCTGTAATTTTACCTGGTATCATACCAGGACTAGGAGGTCCTCTTGCGCTAACTGATGTCATGCATCCACTCAATGCTGTTGGTAACATGTCACTGAGTCCTTCCGAAAACAATCATGACAAACGATTGTCTCTGTCAAACATGGACCCAGGTCATTTACTTCCACCTAGAAGTTTGCCTTCTTCTGCATCACCTCTACATGAGCATTCCTTTTTTGGGAATGCTAATGAAGACCATTCAATGACACACTTTCGCAAGAGGCCCCGTCTGAGTGATGGTGACGAAGGTGAGGATGCTAGCAACGAGGAAGAGGACGATTTACCTAAGAATCTTTCAGCAAAAGACGATGCTAATTTGGCTGCTAAAGGAGTGCGCAAGCGCAAGAGTATGAATCCAACTCGCTGTGCTATTGCTGATGACGATGATATTCAGTATGTCTCAAGCGACGTTGATGATGATTCGTCTAGTGATACATATCTGCGTGGTGATAGCCTCGAAAATGGAACAGAAAAGTCTGATGATTTTAAAGATGATGACAAAGATCTTGATGATGATAAAAGTTCCGACAGTCTTGGAGAGATTAAGACTTCGGTCACTCCACTGATCCCAGTCGACAAAATCAAACGTGAGAAACAAGATTCTGGAATCACTTTGGGTAATGGAGGTCATATTGGTAGAGATGTCCATGAAGATGAACATAATCCCGAGAATATCGAAAACGAAGTTGAACGGATGTCGAATCAGGGGGAGCCAGTTAGCAGCAGCAGTTTCGATGAGTCCTCCGAAAACGCACTGAAGCATTTGGAGTCTCTGTCGCAGGGACATTTTGGTGATTTGCTGCCACACAGTGCTCGTGGTCTTCTTGGTCAGCCGATGCTCCCAAACGCGCTGGCTCTCCCCTTGGCAGGGATGGGGTTGCCAGGGGGAGGGTATCATCACCACCGTGACATAATGAGCCCTAAACTGGGCGAAGGCATCCTGATGCCCCATCAGGGTGGGGGTTCAAGTCCTTCTTCCCCACTCTCGGAGTCGCAACCTTTACCCGGGTTGCCTCCGTTTCGGGATGCCTCCATCGTCGGTAGCGTAGAAATTCCCGTGGACAAAGATAATCCTCGGAGATGCATCACCTGTGGAAAAATATTCCAAAACCACTTTGGTGTCAAGACCCACTACCAGAACGTGCACTTAAAGCTGATGCACAAGTGCACGGTGGAAGGATGCAACGCGGCGTTTCCTTCGAAACGCAGCCGCGATCGGCACAGCGCCAACTTGAATCTGCACCGGAAGCTTCTCTCCACTTCGGATAAAGCGTTCTTGGAGAAGGGCTCCCCGTTTGCTGCCGCTCTGGCTGGTCAGACCTTGCGAGACGAATTCTTAGCGCGAATCTATGGCGAACCTCCTGTCTTACCGTTGGGACTTGATCCTTACGCTGCAGCGAAACTTCCCGCTTCACTTGCAGAAACGTTGTTGAACAACAACCACGAACGGGCATTGCATGCCAACCATTTAGGGGCTTTGGCGCCACATTTGCTTCCAGGGTTGTTGATCCCTCCACCAACGATGCATGGTACCGATCACGACCTGGGACAGATGGAGACACCCGTCAGCTCGGCCACTTCCTCACCTCACGATCTGCACGATCGTCGCACTCCTCATACACCCCACGCTTCTCGAACCCCAACCTCTACTCCTTCAACCCCTACCATGAACGTCCCTCTTACCCTAACCTACGGTATCGAAGACGATCCGCCTAGCCCCGAAGCCGATGGCTCTGTGTCATGCAAGTTCTGCCAGAAAAAGTTCAGCGAAGTTGCTCTGCTCAAGGAGCACTACGAAACTCTGCACGTTCCCGAGATGTATCGCTGCACCGTGGAGGGATGCAACAAGATTTTCACTTCGTTAAAAAAACGCAACGCTCATAGTCAGAACGAAGCGATTCATAAACACTTGACCACCGCAGAAAGCGCTTCATGACGCCACGCGACCCCACCTGGTGGATTATTTGGACCTTTCTCCAGATGGTTTCTATTTAATTATCTTTCTTGTTACTCCAGTTAAAAAGTGGATATGGGAGGAAGAACACTAAATATATCTGGACGAGATGGGTTTTTCGGGTTATATCCATTGCGATTGCGTGCTCTTTTTTTTTGTGGTTCCAAGAAACAAAAACAAAACAATCTAATAACTGGCAGGTTGTGTCGTTAAGATTTTCGAAAGGCAGCCAGAGCGGAAGTTAACAACGGGAAGCAAACTCCGAACGGGACCGAATGAATAAATTTTGGCCACATTTGGTTACCATTCGAAATCATTGTGTCGTTCAATGCAAAAAAACGGGCCAGTAGTTAAATAAGAAAGCAAAACAGCAACGGGCGAGATAGTAAGCGTTGTGCCAACAAGTGAGATATCTGACTCATAGTGTTTCCTTCTGTCGTGCAAAACTGCAGCCTTGTGCACAAGCGTTGGGTTCAGTTTGAATGAATGAAACAAAAATGCGATCTGGGCACATGACAACAACAACAACAACAACAAACACTTCTATGTTTATACGTTACCATGTACTTTTTATCCTTAAATGTAAGTACCTGTAATATTTCGCTTGTAATAACGTTTCTTCCCCCCTCATCGTAATTATACGAATTCAAATCCAGTTGGAAATATCGTCAACTACGTTTGTTTTGTTTTTAAAAAAAATATATATATTATTGCTATGGAAACAAAAAATCTCTTTAAAGGAGTTTGCAAATCTGTAGAAGTATAGACAGTTCGTAAAATGGGGAAAAAAACATTTGAAAAATCGAATTGCAACTCGTTGGTTTTGTTAATTTTTTTTTCTTCAAAGTTTCCCTTAACGTGTTTAATGGGAGTTTTTCTGTGTAAACTTCTTCCCGATTTTTTTTGTTGTTTATTTTATTTTTATTTTTATTTTGGAGAGATAAGGACAACTCCGATGGGCTTGATTTTTTTTCAACCTGTGAACTCTGGATTCAAATAACCTATGGACATTGTGCCGGAAGCAAATTGCAATACCTGCTTCTTCATCTCTTCGTTTTTTTACACCATCAATTTATTTACAACCAAAAAAAAAGTTTGTTTCACATGGAATGAACGCTATTTGATTATTAATTAGAATAACAAAACAAAAGTACACTCGGTTTCAAAATCTGCAATGTTGGTTATCACGAAATGTAATATTCCAACAAGTTGGCGTTTATGGCGAATACAACATCACGTTGCATTTTATTTTGTCAATTGTTTGATATGAAATTCTTGAAATGTTATCCATATTTATCACATACAAAATGTAATTACTGGTGATTTATATAGAAACTATTAAATCAGGCGTATCTCATACATTTTCTTTATTATAGTGAATGGTGCTATCGGATCATTATTTTTGTTTTCAGTGTATTTAAATTGTGGTATTATCGTTTTATTTTATTCAAGAATCAGTATTACCGGAAGTGCAGTGAACACTTTGTGATAAAAAATAATAAAGATTCATGATCGTGTTCATGACGTTTTGTTTTAACGTCATTTTTTTTTTTACTAACAGTGTAAACCAGACCAAGTTCCCAGTTTATATTTACCACCAGAACCGTATATTATTATTAATATATTTATAAATTTTTCTTTTGTTTTATGTTTTTTTGTTTAAGTATTTCGAAATGTGTTTTGTGAGTGTTGGTATTGCAATGATGCTTCTGGAAGCTCAAAGTAATTTTGTTTTATTTAGAATTATTTTATTTTTAATTTCATTCGGCACAATGGCACCAAATGTACTACTAGCTGGCAGCTAAAAATTTTGTTTTAATATTTTATTTAATAAGACAAAAACGATTTAATAAACTATCAGATGCATTTTTTAGCCCGGTGTTAATATGACAAAAAAAAAGTAACTTAACCTGTATTTGTTTTGTGAAGAAGTGCGAAAAAAAACAACCATGTCGTACAGTTATGATTGTTTTATGTTTTAAAACAAAAAAAAATTACTTTGATGTGTTTTGTTTTTAAAAATTCAAAATGTTAATAAGATTTGTGCTGATGTTGGAATATCACTTAAAAAATGACAAAAAAAAAATAATAATAGAAAAGTTCTCTGTATAAGAACCGATGTTTGTTTTTGTTTATTTTGTAAGGAAGCATTTGCTTTGAAAAGAGATGTGTTGATTGTCCTAAAGAAAAATTGCTGAAAGCCTGTATATAAATATTTCTCCTGATAATAATACTATTATTTCTGTTGCAAGTTAATTTATTGTACATTGCATATTTGTTATTCTATCAGATTTTACGTTTTCATTTGGATAATAATAATAATAATAATTAAGATGAATAATAATAATAAGTCGTGTACATTACCGCTGTCTTTGTTAACGCTATCAGATTTCAACGTTTCCTTTGGATCTTGTTATTTTTAGCCTCTTTTTAAAAACACAAAATCTGAAAGCAATAAAGTATACTTTTTATTTCATTCCGTTTGCCTTTTCATCCGACTACGTTTAGATTTATTGTTTTCATGCAATTTGTGGTGGTAAACCGCATTCGATGATAAAAGTGTAATACCTATACATACACATAGATACTACCTATACAGGTCTACATAGTATCTACATACGGTGATCATACATCCTTTATTTTAGAGGACAGTCTTTTATTTCACCGCGTTGTTCTCTACCTTTATTTATTATTTTGATCTGTCTTTTGTTTTATTTTCTAGCGATTACTGTGAGGTGATGAGCGAATCAAAATTTATTTTTATGCGCTTTATATTAGCTTCACTTATAGCGCCTAAAGCAAGAATCGCATAAATCAAATTCGGGTAAATCAGGAATCCAAAATGCAAAAAAACATAAATCGAATATCGAATTACTCAAAGATCGCATTAATCTACATTCGTGAGTTGGATAAATCAAATCTTGCAGTAATCTAAAATAATAATAATAATAATTTATTGAACTTCTCGACGAGACACTTTGTAACTTTCACACAAAAAAACAATCAATGGATGAAAATCATTTGATATAAAATGGAACTAAGTCTTACAACTCGCATAAATCGAATATTTAATTTGTCAAAAATTACATAAATTATTTGTATAATTTAAAATTCGCATAAATATAAACTCGAAGAAATTGAAAATAGAATTACTCAAAACTTGTATAAATTCGAATCACTGAAAAATCACATAAATCAAATTTCGCATAAAACGTATTCTTTTAAAGCATTTCTGTTTGTCTTTTATTTTCGCCATTGGTCACCGTATATATATACATGTACATTCACAGATACACATACGTACGCGTATACACTATGTGTCACCGGCAATGTATAAAATCCAGGCAGTCTATAAAATATCTAGCTTTGTTTGGCTAAGTATGAAATAACTATCTTGTGTATAACTATTTGTTGTGTACAAGGTGATGTTACATTTTTTGTAAAACAAATTGTATGTCGAAATTTAAGTTTAAACCTTGCTTAAGGTAACTATTAAGCATTCTATAGATAGAATGTCTAAACTCTATACATTGCCGATAGCATACATGTAGACAGGCATATTATTTATTATATACTATAGTATATAAAAAAGTTATATACAGTATATAATTTTATTTTTTATTCAAATCGTGATTCCAAATATACACCACACCAGTATATTTGTGATGTTTTTTAAAACTGTTTTTTTTTTACGCTTCACGTTTATAACTTTGTTCGTTTTTCCTTTTGCTGAAGATCGTGATTGGTCGGATGGCCAGAGGGTAATGGACTGCGGATAATGACCTGAGCTTAATGAGCTGTGTCCGAAGGGACCCAAGAAGGAACCATGGGGTCTGGCTTTCGAATGGACATCATCCCGTCGCCAAGAGAAGGATTTAACAACATCTAAAATAAAAATAAAGAGTGGACAACCAAGATTTCTAACCATCATGCTTGTGCCAGGTGGCCTTAGAACGGAAAATTAAGCTCCAGTTATTTTATTTTTTTGCGTTTGTGTGAGAGTGAAAATTTATTTTGAATCCGCTCGAACCCCCATTTTTAATTATTTGATTTAAATTTAATTTAACAACCATACGACACCCTTATTTGACGGAAAAACTACTGCACGAATATTTCGTGAAATACAAAATATTTTTTATTACATTCATACATCAACAGGAGTTTGGAGGGTTCAAAATTCGAACAGCCGTATAGATTACAGTACAGTATCAATAGATCCACATACAGGGTGTTTCTTCTCATGTAAGACAGAAATATCTCGCGTAGTATTGCAGATATGTCAAATAAGTTATTTTAGTTGTTGCATGGTTGTTATTTAAATACGAATTTAAAGATGCCTTTATTATGAACTAAAATAAACTATGAATTAAAAAATAACTCTACTGCATAGCATGAGTGGTTTACAGAGAAGCTGTTGTATCAGCATTGTGCTTTTTAATCTCTCTTGTTGTATCAATGTTTGGTTGGATTGTTGAAAATGAATCAAACGCTACTGGCTTATGACTAAATGGAATCTGGGTTACAACTTCTAAATATGGCTTGGTAGCTCGACCCATGGTTGTTTTCGATGTAACAATGCGATTTCTGTGAAAACTAAGCTTCGTGAAAATAATTTGAAGGTGAACGAAAACAGCACCATTGTATTGCCCCCGAATGTTGTGATCATATTTCATATGACCATAATCGAATTATATGCAATACTACGCGAGATAATCCCTTTTCTCACTTCAGAAGAAACACACTGTATGCAGGATGATTCGTTATTGTCTGGCAAAACTTTAGAGGGGAGTATGGAACTAAAACAATAAAAGCAATATAAACCTACAGTATGACCACAAACGCTTCGTTTGCGAGTTACAGACTTTAAGTTTGGCCCATTGATGCAATGGGGTAGTTCTCTTGCTTGTGCAGTAGAGTACACTGTAGATGTAAATGTCATTGGTGATACTTAATAAATGTTCAAAATGTCCCTCATTTTTGTCAATGCAGGCATGAACACGTCTCATCTGAGAGTGTGCTTTTCTCTCCTCTCTGCGATAAATCGCCTAGTTTGCTAGGCCCCTATCACGCCTTTTCAAAGTAATAATGCTAAATTTAGTATCGTAGACACTAGGATCTGCATTACACCAATGGGCAAAACGTATGTTTGTAGCCCAACTCGCAACCGAAGGGTTTGCAAACATAGGCCGTTTTGATAGTTTTGGTGCTTCCTACCATCCTGTAAAGTTTTATAGAAAATAACGAATCACCCTGTATAAATATTATAACTGGAGTGTTACTATCTAAAATTTATTAAAGCTTTTTTTGTTTTTTCATTAACTTATCAATTGGATCGATTTATTAGTTCAATGTTTCTTAATTAACTTTGGTAATTCTATATTAAATTTATTTAGTTATTTGCAGACAAAAATTTGTATATTTGTATTTATTTTTAATAATTAGTTATGTAACAGGTAATAATTTTAATTTTAATCAGCTTTAACTGGAACGAGTTTAAAACAGATTTTTACGTACTCAAAATCTACTTAAGTTTCATTTAAAAATCCTCATTCAAAAATAGTAGTAATAAAAAAGATTTTTATTATTTATGGTAGATTCAAGTTATTTTTTTATGTATAAAATCAATTTCAAAGTAAAAGAATAATGCTTTGTCGTGATGGGGCGTAGCCCTCAGTTCAAATCGCCTCGAATTTAGAAAACGCGAGGCGGAAGTGAGCGGAAGCAAGCGGAAGTTCAAAGTTTAAACTGGACGAACCTCGTTTTCGATCTATAAACTGGTCAATATCAAATTGACTGAACGTGTTAAAAAATAAGTAATCAACAAATTTATTTAACTAATATTAGTAGAAATGAGTCAACTAACCTGTGTCAATTTGTGGTTACATGTTACTTCATAAAATTGCACTATTTCACTGCGCTGTTAACCTGAAACAGTTTCAAAATGTTCCAATAGTGATTTTTATTGGTTTTATGACTATAAATTTAATTATAAATTCAATAACAATTTTTTTTGTATTAAAATGTAAAAAATATAATTTTGTTGTCATTTGACGAATATAGCGGTATAATTGTAACTTCTAGACATTTTTCCAGACATTTCTGTTCTCAATGCATGTAATGAAAATTATAACTTTTTAGTTTTTTTATTATAGTTGTATTTCAAGGCATTCGTGCTCACAGCACAGGAAAACTAGCTGAAAATGGAGTGAATTATAGTCTCGAGATACAACTGTGAAAATAGCCATTGAAGCCAACATAATCTTTTTGATTGCTCGGGTGTGGTGAGTAATACAAATTGTGCTTATATTATAACCATCATAAAGTGAACCTAAATAATATTTTTGTTCACAACGCTTATTATAAAGGCTGATATTATCATTTGGGTTATGTAACATGTTTATAAAAAACTGACTATAATAGTGTACAGTATCTTATTAACATCAGGTACATTAAAAATGCTTTTTATGCATACGCTTTATATGGCCTACTGCTATATACAGATAGACTGCAGGTAAAATTAATTTTTTGTTTTATGCATGTTTCGATTTATGTGAAATTCGATTTATGCGAATTAAAATTTACAAATATAAAAGAAACCATTTCGGCATACTTATAGTTTTACATTTACTCTACATATTTCCTTGACTGTTGAAATTTAAACCATTGCTACTCCGCTGCACAAGATGTCGTAGGTGTACTTACATGTTTCCATTTGCATATAGATTGACATCTGATTATAGGTTAGTGCTGGCTATTTTTACCATAGTGTTGATTTATTACAAAATTTATCTTTAGACGCTTATTATTTGAGCTATAATAATATAAGTGAACCATCTGTATTTTCAACTCAACATACTGTAACACCATGTTTGAGTATAAGTTGACCATTTTATTCTATTTTTCTTCGTTTATTTATTTCATACAAGCGTTCATACTATTTTATACTTTCGGTACTGTAGTGGTGTATTGACGGATTTAAGGATGATTGTTTTTTTTATTATATTCTTTACATTAGCTTCACTTGTGAGTGAGCGAACTGGGAATTGAACGTATACAACCCGTTACAGTCATTTATGAGAATATACTGTATAGTTCAATGTATGAGAAACGCATAAAACGAGAACCGCATAAGTCCTTCGCGCGCATAAGTCTAATGTTAGAAAAAATTGCATTTATAAATAAATAAATCAAAACTTGCAGAATTGAAAATGAAATAACTCAAAACTCGCATAAATTGAATATCAAACACTGAAAAATTGCATATATTTTAATTTGCATAAATCAAAATTCACATAAATCGATACATGCAGAAGTCAAAAAATTAATTGCATTATTGTTTTTGGATTTTTTGATTTAATTTGTTTTATTGCGGCCAAAGACCAATAGGTGTCAAATACATTGCAAAATTTATGATAATAAAAGATTATTATGTACATACAGTGTATATCCGTATATCACAGTATATAAAGAATATGCTTAAACAACATTTTTAATGTACTTGTTTTAATGTTTGTTTAAACTACTCTCAAGTTCGTGTTGTGAACAATAGCCTAAGAGTTTTCAAATGTAACAGGAAGCCTTCTCCGCGTTAACACCTTTATGGCAATTTGTAAACTCGTGACTTGACACGAAACGAACTTAACAAAATATCATCATCGTTTTCATCCGGAAAAAAACAACACAACCAATACGTACTGTAATAAGATGTGCCATCTTACAATTGACCCAGAACAATTGACATTTCCTGTAAAAAGAACCTCCTTGACTTAACATCTGCGAAATGTCACATAGCCCGACATCTAAACGATAAAGCTCATGTTCGAGATCGTCGAACAAAATTTGTGTGACGGATGACGATCATGTGTGTGTGACAACAGCTGGCAACTTTTACGATGAGGGTCTAATCATTCGAGAGTTAATGTCTGTCGCTTGTCCAATACTTTGACATGTTTATGATGTGTTTATAGAGCTGGAATCAGATTGAATTATCTCAATGGTTTATGGTTGAGCATTAAACTGGAACGAAGTTGAACTCTCGGTACAATTGGAAAATTTTCATGGGTCAGGTCAAATGTGCCGCTATATGTGCAGTGCGATGATTAGATTCACTTTCAAATCGTCCGATCTAAATTCAGACGAGTACTATCATTACCACAAAACGGCAGTTAATTAATTTCAACCAACAACAACATGATTTAACCAATAACGTCTAAATATAGAATACAATGTATATTCGCGT
>JAQIWH010000768.1:0-40861 GCA_034695005.1 Cryptops parisi | reverse complement strand
AGTCGAAGGTTTCATAAACCTAGGAGTCGGAGTCGGAGTCGGAGTCGAAGGTTTCATGAAGCGACTCCACAGCCCTGTGCAAATATGTGTGGGATAGGGTACATACAAATATTAAGAGTACATAATCCATTTTTTTGGACAGTAATTATAATGTTGTCTGACTTTTCGAAAACCTGCAATTAAATGCTTTTCAAAAACATTAATTCAATTTAACATCAATTTAAACATTAAGGCCATTTTTTTCTATTATGTTTGTGTAATAATTTCGTAATAGGCAGATTTAAAAGTATAGGTGGTTCTGATTTATGCGAGTGTTGCGTTCTGCGAAAACGTTTAAAATCTGATACACATCGAAATTGTAAGTCACAACTCACTGGGCACTGCACCATGGAAAATAGGCCTATATGTGGACCATATAGTCGATTATTGTCAATTAATATCGATTATTGTTAGCAATTGATAATAATAATAATAATAATGATTGACTAACAATTTTTTTTAATCGTTCATTTCTGAAAAAATTAAATTTCAATAAAAGAAACCTTCAAAGTGGAATAAAAAAGGAAAACAGAAAAAGTCTTGTTTTTGTATTAATGTACCGTGAACAAGCCCCTAGGTAATTTCACACAAAAAAAAGGGAGCGAAACGTTGGTTTTTATTCATCTTTGAGGTACCCTGCCAGTTGGTTCAAGGTAGGACATTTTTGATGTTTTACTTTTTTGTTCCACTTTGAAGGTTTCTTTTATTATGTATTTTCAGAGGGGGGGGGGTCATAATTGAAAAATAAATTTGTACAATGTTTTTGTACTATAGTCGTTCCGGGCCACATAGTGAATCTAGAGCTGCATGCGGCCCGCTGGCCGCCATAAGTTGTGATGTGCAGGTCAACCCAAATTCTGCTTTAGAAAAATAAAAATTTTGCTTTTAAAATCGAGAAATAATGTATTTTCTGCAAAATTTCGGAAGTGAAATAAATATAGGCTTCGTAATAATGGAGCATTGTCATCATGTCAGATAGCAATCCAGTGTGTGTGTGTGTGTTTAGACCTATTCTGCTTTTTATGCTAATTCTGCTTTTGGATTGGCCATAAAATGGAATGAATACAGCGAATAATTCCAGCTTTTGCACCAACACGTTGCGTACACTTTGTGGAAGTAAAAATTCAGTCACATGTGTTGTACCACCTCACAGAATCGCATTACAGTGAAATCGTTTATGCTAAACTTTTATAACAGAGGTAGGTCTAAGAATGCTGGCAAAGCAATGTCACGATACTGTGTTTTAAAAGTCGTAATACAGCGAATTCTTTTGAAAAGTAAATGCAACGCAAATATGTTGAAAACGTGCATGTAGATAACCAGGGGCGCGTTACTCGTCATAGCGAACTTTAATGTTGTGAGGCAGTCGGCCTTGACAATGACGTCATTCATCCCGCTTATCAATCCAATATTAATTTTACGTCCTTATTGACATTATGTATCAAATCATCCACATTTGGCATTAACACCTTACGCCGCCAGCGCAGTGTCTCATGATAACATTATTCGCTACGCCGAGTAACGAGCCTCTGATGTCTGTTCGCAATTAGTCGGTTGGTTGTCTTGTCCTGTACCCCAACTGTAGTAGTCTAACTCTACGTTCCTATATGACAACTGTTCTTTCTTTTTCGTTTAATGCAAATTAAGCAGCTGACATTTACAAATGCATAGAGGTATATGCTGACGTAATCTTCCATTGACAAGCGTCATTAATTACAATGCAAAAGTGGACATTATAAACCCAACCGTTGTAAAAAAGAAAAAGTCGACCTTTTCCTTATGACATTTGGCTGCCTTTTTGCTTGAACCATCCATCCCGCCGCAGCAATCCTTTTTATAATGCGAGTTTCTTAAAACCGCCTCCACCTCAAAAGATGCTGATGATGATGATGATGGGTCCTCCTCCATCATCATTATCATCGTCGTCGTCGTCATCTTTTTGGATGCCAGTCGTTGCCACCTGAAGCGCGCGTGCTCTCTCGGCACCATGTCGACCTGTTGACCCCTCGGGCCGAGGGGAGCGTGGGAAAGAGAAGAACATCTCTAGCCTGGGGACACAATGCCATGACCGGTCACGTGACCCCATATCCATGGATGGATTGGGATGGGAGAAGATGTTTTTTTTTTTTGAGGGAGCAGGGGTGAAGAAATGCCAGACGAGTGGGTGGGTTAAAACAAGGATGAATTGTTGCGAGTTGGGTTTGTTGGAAGTTGTGTTGGTTTTTTATTTGCTGGTTATGTTTTTCTTGTCTGGTAAGAACGAGGGAGGGGGAGGTGGTAGTTCATTGCTTTCAATTCCGCACTCGTTTATATGCAAGGTGGGTGTAGTGGTAATGTGTTGTTGACTCGGTGTGGTGTGCTGGTTATTGACCATAATACCTCGGAAAGAAAAACAATGTTTCTTTTTAGTGGCTTGTTTTGTTTCCGATACAGGGAATGGAGGCAGATACATTAAAAAATGTTACAAAGTTAGAATTTTTGTTTTAAAAGAAATAGTCGTACGAGCAGCGTCTTTCACTTGCTGTTCCATTATACATGAGTCGTATCCCAAAAGTCTGGCCTCGTAGGAAAAGTATAAAAGAAAGCCACTGGGATTTTTTATTTAATGTATCAGTTGGTATGACAGTTAATTAGCTGTCACAATGGAACAAAAAAACATAGCAACAAATTGAAGGCCTGGTGGAAAGGGTGTTAAGTAACATTTTTCTCAAAATTGTCCTAAAAGCATTTTCGAATGTGTTTAGGTGCCAATCCACCTTCCTGATGCATAATTTTGAGCAAAACAGCAATATGCTCAAAGATATTAGTGCAAAAAGTTGAAATTGCTCATAGACAGTAAGGCAAGTTCAGATCTTTAAACGCATTTTTCTCAAAATTGTAATAATATTACTTAACACTCTTTTACACCAGGCACTTCAATTAATAAATCATAAATCAAATCAGAACAAAACAAAAATTATATTTTTAAATACATATCTTATGAAGCCTGACTTTTGAAACTCCCTGTATGTTTCATAACTTGAGCTGTATGCCCATCAAAATTGACGGAAAGCAAGGAATTCAATACATGAACATAATTCATTCATGTGAGTTATCAATGAATTTGTGTCGTGTTGCCTCGAAATCGCATATAAGGAACTCGGATGTAGCGAGAACTTCCTGTTTTAAATTTATTGCATGCCTCAAATAGAAATTATCAATATTTGAAATCATGATTTACAACTTGTCCATCTAAGGTCGAAGGTTTATTTTTTTTTCTGCTCATATGGGTTTTTTTGTTTTTTGTTTTGTTTATTCTAATCGGAACAATCATTTTGTTGTATATCACACGCTGACATACTGATAATGTGAAACATTCTTCTATAATCAACGCAAATGATGTTCTAATGATGTAAGTATATAAAAAATATTATTAACCGATGACAAGTGACCTAGAAATTTAAGTGGACTTTTTTTTTATAAATGAGGTGAAACGAGATCAACTGCCACTCAAAAAATATATATATAAAATCGTGAGAATGTTATTACCGTTAATACACAAGCCGCACTATGGAAAAGATTTTAGCACAGTTGGAAACTTGTACAATTTATTCTGTTTTAATATGCATAATTGATACATCGTAATTTAACTATACTGTATCTGGAAATAAAATACTGTAGTGATATTGACTGGATTAGTTCATTTTACATTAAGGGGTTTAGAATTTACAAGACACGTGTTTGTAGATTAAAACTCCCGTTTATTGTATAAACAAATACGGTTTTCTGGACAAGTTTTGATATTTCATTTTCAACGTTTGCTTTTTACAAGTAAGTGCTATAATCCGAAAACATTTCGTTATTATGCGATTCTTTTACCGTAATGCCATATTGCCATACTTTATGCACCATACAGTATAGGTCATCTTTGGCGCAAATATATTTGTGAATTTTTATGTAATTTTCGATTTGTACGAAATTTGAACGCAGAATGTAATTCTCGCATAAATCGAAGAAATATTGGGTCATTGGGTGAGTTTTAGTATATGGCTTGGCCTATGGATTTTATGTATAAAAATTACATATTTGAGCTCATTTTGTGGGACAAAAATAGATTATATGCATCTGCACTGGCGGAAATGAAAAATAAAATTCGCCAATATGCGATCTAGGCTAACTGAACTGAATACTTGTAGAGTATTAGCGTATGCAATCTCTTGGGCCATTTACTAAAGCTCACATGCGGTGGCGCTATCGGGAGGTTCGGTTAGATTAGTTAGTTGATCAATCAATTAAAATCGCATATTTTCGATTTCTCTTTTATTACAGATGCATATATGATTTTCCCACTAATGGGAAAATCAAATATATGGTTTTTTATGCAGAAATTTCACGCGCTTGCCTAAAGTTTATCCAAAATATTCCATAATAATGTGACTATTTCAGGCTAGTTCATTTCACTCTAGGGGATATTGAATTAGAAAACACGTGTTCCGACTATATTTTTCAAGTTTTTCTCATGCCACGAGATTTATATAAATTATGGTAATTATTAAAAAAAATGATAATAAATATTACTAGTGATAATAAATAATAAGGGTAATTTTATGAAATGTTGTTGTTTTTTTTTGTTTTTTTTTATAACAAACTTAATTTGTCCGAAATCTGGTTACATTGTCCAACAGGTGGTATAGTCGATTTAAGGAAATAGTGGTTGTTTACAAACAAGTTTGTAAAAATTTTGTATTGATATGGCAACAAATTAATAGCGGCTGTTGTTGTTTCCCACGGTTTACAATTTATATATTTTTAAAGAAGAAAAAAAAGGTCCAGTCGGTTTTTTTGAAAAGGTGTAACCTCCTTCCATGACGTGAGCCAGACCTACTAATTGAGTGGTTGGATGAAATATACTTCTAAAAATGGAGTAGATCACCTACTTAACCCATTTTCTTTCTCTGTCTCGCCAGTTTGATTTCCTGTTTTTTTTTTTTGTTGGTTGGTTGAATTTTTTTGTCTGATTTTGTTTTCGGAAAAAAAAAAGTTGTTTAAATTAATGAATATACTCCCTTGGTGGTATTTTTGTGTGTTCACTGGGTTTATTCATATAAAGGAGGTTGAGGGTTGTTCTTTTTCTGTTTATTATTAGTGGTCAGTCAAGTGTGATCTTTTCATGGGTCACGCTTTGCCGATTCTGTTTTAAACGTTCGTTGAACTATTAAATTAAAGTTAGGTCTATAATTGAATTGAGTGAAAAATTTAGTGTTTAAACTTATCGATAAAAGATTGCTGAAGGATCAGTTTATAGATAGGTTATACAGTAAAATCCGGTTGTTACAATCACGAATAAAATGTTAGTAATCGATTATATTGTTATCAGTCGGTCCCAACCCAAGACTTGTTTAATGTTTTATATCCATTGTTATTATCAGGTTATTGTTATCAAAAACACTGTAAAGTGTTACTACATTATATAGTTTCAAAGTGATCACAATAACTGGATTCCACTATGACTATAACTTGGTCCGATCACAATAAGCGGCGTCCACTACAGTTGTCTTGAACATGTTTCGGGATCTGAACAGGCATCTTTTCAGATGTATTATAATCCTACTAGTAAATAATCCGTCAAAAATGACAGGAAAATTATTTATTCATTTAACTCATATTGCTGCGCAATCATTATTCGTTACAATTAGAATATTTATTTCGGAATTTTCACACACGGTGGCTCTGGTGAGGAAGCACGCGCTTGTAAAAAAGTCTTATACTGGAAGCTTCCAGAACCTTTTTTTCTACCGAGGTGCGTGGGCAGAAAGAAAGAATCACGTGATGTTCCTATAACTGGTGAGGAGGAGGAGCAAGAGAAGGAGGAAGGTTTTGTATTTTATTAACAGAATATAACATTTCAAAAGGGGCTACTAATGTAACAATTACTCGGCATATTTCTGTTCGCTGAGAGACACCGATTGTGGCGCTAGTGGCTAAGAATACAGGTTCCAAGAATACAGTTGATAAACAATAAAAAATGTATTGATTTTATGATTAATGGTAAATATTGATTGTTGTATTTTTTTTTAACTAACATGAACTGGCATCTATGCTCATAGACTTAGGTTACCATTAAACGCCACAAGCGGTACTTCTCGGCAAACGGATCCAATAGTCACTTTTACGGTTTTGGGCCCTTCAGTATCTGGAAGCTTCGCAATAGCTAAAATCTGACGCGTTTCTTTAGTGTTGCTACTTGCTTGTACTTGATTATGGGTTTATGTTGCAGGTTAGGTTAGAAAAAATAACCAAATCATACATTTAATACATTTTTGTTTTTCTCCCAACCTAACTTACAAAATAAAGCTATAACCAAGTACAAGCAACTGGCAACAATAGATGAACGCGTCGAATTTTAGCTATTGCGAATAGTCGAATGATTGAAGGGCCCAAAACCGTAAAGGTCCCAGAAAAGTACCAAATATTATTTTTGTGCTGTGTGGTACTTTATGTCAAATATGTAATATGTCAAATTACTCAGTATGAGATAGTGAATTTTTCTCATTGAAAAATGGATAGCTTGATTTACGATTCTAATTCGCGTGACGTCTAAAAACACTTTCCTTTCGTAAATCGAAGTCATATAACGTAAATAGAGTGCAACTAGAATGCATGTTGTTGCAAAATATAGCGGCTATATTTTGCAGAGTGGAATTAATAAACAAAACAATGTAAGGCCATCATAGCCCAATATTATAACCTAACATTAATTCCACTGTTTTGTTTTATTATAAGCTGAATTAATTTCAGATATCTTTGCGATATTCTGGTTTGTAAGATATCAGAATATGTTTCGGCGGTCGCATCTTCACGAATTGGTAAATTTTGAGGCAAAAAAAAGTGAACGTTGACGTTATATCGGTACTTTAATTGCTTGCAAAAATAAAAAAAAGAAAAATTAATAAAACTCTAAGAAGATTAATTATAACATGTCGTTTAGCTTATATGACATAGGAATTGTAAGCTTTGTTGCATGACACATTAAAACGAGTCACGACAATTTTTGAAAACAAACATCCGGATGTGAAAGAAGCGAAAAGATGTGTACGTAGGCAGCATGTTGAGGTGTGGGCGTCGACCATAGCTGATTCAACTCGGTTGTCTCGTTCTTCTTTGACTATTTATATATATATATATATATCTTTTTGTGACCAAATTCTTCCCCTACCATTCTCAGATGACGAAGCAAAAGTTGTGTGCATGGACGTTAAGCGAACGCAGACACAAGAAGCATTTTTCGAGTGAACCTCTCTTGTCCAAGATGTCATTAAGACCACACCTTACAAAACCTCTCTTTACTTTGACATTTTGCGAAAAGGTCAAGCGACATTCACAAAACCGAATGGCGAGGCATTTTTATATATCTTTTGTTGGTAGAGTTGTTGGTGGTTTTTTTATTTTTTTAATTTTTTTTATTTATTTATTTTTTTTGGCTATCTTGATTAGTTGAAAGTTACACCCTGCAAACAAGAATTTTTTTTTCACACCACGCATGAACTTTTGGCATTTTAGATATCTATTTTTTTTTTGTGTTTGTTTTAAAATTCTTGAATGAGATTTGGTTTGTCATGTTGACTGATTACTTTTTACTATTGGTAATTCATTTTTAAAGTACACAGTATTTGGAGATTGCGTATGAAATTGACATTTTGTCCTCACAAATTTTGTAGGACTGTATATTTTAAAACTGGAAACTACTGTTTTTTTAACATATTGTGGTTGTGTAAACATAGGGGGGGTCGTCTTATCAAACTTATTTAACACCATTTTTTTAAAATTTAAAGCTCAAATACTGAAACTGCGAATAGAAACTGAAACCTAAAACTTATTGTTTCTGGCTCTGCCTTGAATAAAAGGTTGTCCTTAAAAAAAACAAAGTTTTTCATTTCATATAATCTTGTATTTTTTTAAGTAGTACTGGTACATGAAATTCAACCAATTTTCATTACCAATTTTTGTATATACAGGATGTCTAAAAAATTATCTTTACAACTGAGAGTATTTTATGGAATTGAAGTTGTGAAAATATTTTCCGAGCACCTTATATTACTGGTATCTTGTCATATGGACAACAATTTTCACGAAGTACACTCGTACGAAACATGAATTCACATGCCTGTTTTTTCCCGAAACAACCTAAATTTGCAGTTTTACAAGAATAACTTGTATATACGGCCACCTCGCAGTTTGCAAATGATTTCCATTCTAAGCCGTTCATTGTATGCTTTGTTAGTTACACTTCAATTCCTTGGCATTTACAATTGTAGTATGACTTGCATACGTTAGCAGCCATTTTAAAAAATTAGAATATGTACCTAAAAATACTGAATGCATAACACAATAAGTTTTTTATCATAATTTAATGCGTTTCTGGTATTGCATAGTATCCAGGCATTCCATAGAATGCCTAGTCTAGTTTAGGCAAAGTATGAAATTAGCATTCAAATAGTAGTGTTAGGCGAGAAGTGAGGTAAGGTTTAAATTTAGATTTCAACTTTTTTTTTCACAGAGAATGTAAACTAATTTAAACTAACCTAAATATTAAATAGACGTATTTAAGATGTTATTTCATACTTTATCAAAAGAAGTTAGGCATTGTATAGAATGCAAGTATTTTTATACATTGCCATTAACATGCATTATGGGTCATCACATGCAATACAGTATGCAATGTAAAATAAGAAAATAGAAAAAAGCATGATATGTGTGAATTGTGACGTTTGTTATAACAAATGTTTGTAAATCAAATATTTGTAAACCATGAGTTGCATGTACCAATAAATCACGCTCGTATATTAGCGTTGAATCTGGACTTCTGACACCCCCTATTGTTTAGAGCAAATCACGTGTCATGTCGTTTTAACCTTGTTGAGCCACTTTTGGCTAACTTGTACTCGTCCCAGAGAGTTGAAATTTGGTCGGCTCTTGTGGTTTGCATGAGAATGCAATGTATCTCAAGTCTCATGAGTGTCCGAGTGTTCCTGCTAGTTCTTGTTTTTTAATGGGACGTCAAAAATATATACAGTACTGGAAAAACCCGTTTTTGAATTTTCAAAATACTCACCTCTCAATATTCACTAAAACGTAGAAAATAAGTGCATTCGCTTGGATATTTTATCGATTTGGAATTGCGGGTTAAAAGTGGACGAAAAAAAATCATCCAACTTTTAATCCACAATTTCAAATCGAAATATCTCAAGTGGATGCAGTTATTTTCTACGTTTTAGTGCATGTTAAAAAAAAACGTGGTTTTTTTTTTTCGGTATTTATTTTTAAACTTTTATTTCTACAGACAAAGCCTCTAAAAGGCAGATGAAACGTCATTGAGATGTAAAAAAAAAATTTTTTATTTTTTTTTCATAAATTTCTAATTCTTTTCATAAATTCTTTAAGATCCTAAGTTAAGTGTATAAAAAAAATTTTTTTTGACGTTACGTTGTAAATACTAGTTAGTCACAATTTGTGAGTAAAGACGGTTTCTCTATTATGCTATGACATGAAGGTCGTTTCTAAAACAAAACAAATCTTTTAATAACACCAACCAACACATACTGTACGTGGGTGTTACTACCAATTTCGTTAGTGTTGTCCCGCTAACATAATTGGCAACTCATCAACAAGTCCGTTTTAGTCCAGTTGACATCGTATCTTAGAATAGTCTTAATAAGCAATCCTTGAACTTTTGTAAAAAAAAATAAAAATTTGCTCATCGTTCACTGATAGTATTGTAATGATATAGATTATTAATTTTTATATATTTTATTCATCTATATATGTAATATCCATAATCGTTTTATGGTATTAATAAATTGTCACCAGCGTTTATCGCTTTTTCGTGT
Source organism: Cryptops parisi (assembly GCA_034695005.1). Lineage (NCBI taxonomy): Eukaryota > Metazoa > Arthropoda > Chilopoda > Scolopendromorpha > Cryptopidae > Cryptops > Cryptops parisi. The sequence continues at coordinate 30,956 of JAQIWH010000768.1, read as the reverse complement.
TAAAGAGATTACACAATTAAACTTGGATTGGTTTCAAGATTGCCACCAAAGTAATGTCAGCTTCTTTACTTTGACCGCATATTCGGCTGACTGTTAGCACGCACCGTCACGAGTTCTCAAGACAATTTTTGTGAATGAACGCAACTCCTCAATCAATTTTTTACGTGGAGGCTTTTGATTCGGTATGTAACAGTATGTGAATGTAAATTTCTTATTTTAACCTGTATTATAAGCAATATGCCGATGAATATATTGCTTTATGGTGACAACTTGAATTCTTTTGCATTTTCCAAGTGGCAAATCAGGATCACACATGCGGTTCTGATTTTATCATATACATCTGTTTACTTTTGAAGGAAATTTAGCCGTAAAGTCACTTTTCACAGTTTTAAATATCAAAGTTTCATATAAATAACGTAAATAAAATGGTTGTAAATAACCAAAGTTGAAGTTGAAATTGTGTCCGATAACGCTGATGAAAATTGAAAACATTTATAAATACAAGATTTGATTATCAGGTTTATTATATACATATTTTTACATGAAAAAAATATTATTAGATGATGGAAAAAAAAAATTATGTTTATATACATTACAGGGTGATACAAAATTTTTATTTACATGAAAAATCAAATGGTGCTGAAAATGGATTTTACTGAAACACTGAATTTGATTGAAACTCTACATACCGATACGGGTATAACAAATTTTGTATGCAACATACATTAATACAGGGTGATACAATTGTAGTTAACAAATATCTGTAATTATTATACTCTATATTAGCTTTACTTCTGAGAGTTAATTTGTGAGCTGGAACATCAACTGTTATCTACATTTCGTTTGAGAATATACTGTATAGTCCAATGTACCAAAACAAAAACGCATAAAACGAGAACTTGCATCCGGAAAAAAAAATCCGCTAAGTCCAATCAAAATCGCTTATATAAATAAATAAATCGAAAATTGCAGAAATAAAAAACGGAATCATCAAAACTCGCATAAACCGAAAAGTGCGGAAATTAAAAACGGAATTACTCAGAGATTGCATGAATTTTAATTCGCATAAATCGAAACACGCAGAAATTTTTTTGCGTTTATGTGTGTACATACAGTATATTTGTATATGACAGTAGGTTATGCTTAAAATGCATTTTTGAATTACTTGTCTGTAAGTTACGTTAGGTGTAAAAAAAATTATTGTTTGGAATATATGAATATTCATTAATATAGTTAGACATTACATTACGCCTGCCAAGTTAAGTTGCACTCCCGACGTATAGTTCCGACTCCGAGTACCGTGATGGTTTACAATGAATAACATAATATTCTGAAACTCAATATTGAACAATTGCAAAGTTATTTTAATACAATCCAATAGTTTGAGAGAGAAAAAGCAAACACTATGGTGTGTTTGAAGATAATCATATCACTTCATCAAGAATTTTGAGATAAAATTCTGTGCCAGTCACTATGATTGTAATCATATGATGTTGGCATTACTTATTTTTTGAAGGTTTATTTAATTTCTATTCATGTTGTTCATAGACAATAATATGGTGAAATGAAATATGCCGGTTGTTGTTTACAAAGTATTCATTAGGAAAATTTTTATTCATCTGGGTGGATAAACGGAACAATTTTTACATAAACGGTAATCATAGTTTATCTCGCCAGCTGTGCCAGATTTTCATGTGATGTCGACCAAATTGTCATGAGCTGTTTTTTGTGGATATTCGATGTGCATATTTCCTTAGTTTTGCTATATTTCCTCGTGCAATAATAATTTTTGAATTTTTCTGCAAGAAGACGAGGAGAAATATTTTACTTCAGCGACGATGACTTGTTGCTTCGATTGCTATCGTTGGATTTTAAATTCGTTCAATTCGAACTCCAAAGAAGAGTTAAATAAACTGATACAGGTCAGAGATATATATACGCTTCGCCGGTAATGTTACATTAGTTTTAGTGGAAAAAAAAAAATTACATTGTATAATTGTGATCCATGGTAAATTAAGTTGTATAATTGTGTTGTATGGTTGAGTAAGTTGTTCTATTGTTCATGAAAGAAAAATGTCATTGTGACTGGTTTTATGTGCAAAATTTTTTTTGAGATTACATTTAAGTTTTGTTTTTATCTAGTTCGCATATATTAGCTGTTACAGTGAAACGAATGGTAATGATAAACACTAATATGGCATAATTTTTTAAATTATTTGCTGTATAATTTTTTTTCATAGGCCTATATATTTACAATATTTTACAATATTTATCATGTAATGTAAATAAAAACATGTAATTTTTAAAATGACTTAAAAAACTGCATATGAAATACATGTAAGATGATTTATATTTTTAAATCATCTCACATGTATTTAAAAAATGCATAAAGAAAACCGCATAAAAGAAAATTCATAAAGGGATGTTGCCTAAATGTTTGTATCATGGAGTATACAAGTTAGGGGATATATTATATCATGTTATAACATCATGTTTATGTGCTATTTTCAATTTGAACGATACTTTTCTAGTTTGAGTTGGGTGAAAATAACCTCAAAAAATGTTTTGAGAAAAAAGTCAAAAACATCTGGCACCTTGAAATTTAAGATTAAAATCAATTCCTGTCAACTGTGTGTTTATTCCTGTCAAGTTTTAATTCTTATAGATGTATAAAAAATATAGTCATTGAACTTTTATTTAATAATAATAATCCAAAGTCATTTTGAAATGAAATTATTAACATGCTAATCAGATGGAAAACAAATTTGTTAATTTAAATATTAATTAATTAAATATAATAATTTAACTAGTGGCATAGTTAATTGAGAATTAGGATAAATAAATAAATTAAGCGTATTGATTTCACATTACCTATTGAATGAAGCGTTTGCGGCGATTGTTTAAAGTACGAACATTTCGGTATATCATCTTAGCTTTCGTTTTTCAATTGATGTTATTGACGTCAGTACGAGTTTAATTTGCATGTATGATAAGTTTCTTTTCTTTTCACAGGAGCCAAAGAGCGTCGGCGCAATAGAAAATGATGTAAGTCATCAGACCAAACAACTTCCTGAATTTCATCACGGAAGTACTAGGTCGAGATCCTTAAGCATGGGATCGGACACTAAAGGTTCAGTTAGTTATTATATACATTCAAAAATTTATCATAATGCGTTTTCTTGCATGCAAATCTGTATGGATAACACGTATCATGATGAGTATCTCACCAATAATGATTCTTGTTTTGTTTGTTTGTTGTTGATGTAGGTGAAGGTGCGTGCCATGTAAATGAAAGTGGAAGCAATAGTCACAAGTAGGTTGCAAGTTCATATCGGTTTTAGTTTGTTTTTTTGTAAGTTGTGGTTGTTGATAAAAATTTGTTGTTGATTATAATGTGTTTTTTTAATGTTAGCAGTGGTTAATTAAATTTATAAATTATTTTTTTGTTTTGTTAATTCGTTAGTTAGCAACTCGGTCGCTAACCAACAAATAGGGGGTAAAGGAGTATTTATTGATTTATTGTAAGAATACAAATTGTTTTCAAGGTCTGTGTCGAGATTAAGTGAATAGTATAAAAATATATATATAGTTTACGGCATATTATATTAACTACATATAACTATCAAAGAGTTTTGTTTTATGTGTAGAATATTTTTTATTAGTTGATAGTCATGGGTTTAGCTGCCCTTCTTGTTTGGGACACCTGTTAAGACCGTTTGTATTATTATGGTACTTGATATGTAAATTACTTGATAAAGCAATATTTAACATTTAATGTGCCACTATAGACATTTTTCTATTATTCTAAATAATTTCATTATACACCAATTTAATATTTGTGTATTAAATATTAAATTTAATACACAAATATACTAATTTAATATTACACTAATACACTAATATTAAATAATAGACTAATAAACTCGTACCGTGGGTGTCCAAGTTGGCGAAAGCTGTCGGACATTCCAATAAATATGAATTGAATTGAATTGAATATTGATATTTTAATGGGAAGAAAAACCATTTTTTAAAATTAAAAGCTCGAATATAGTCTGCTATTGAATACTGGAACCTGAAACTTATTTATGATGCACATCCACTGGAGTTCACCAAATAAACAACGCTATTCGAATAAAAGGTTGTGCTTGAAAAACGGGAGTTTTTATGTGTAATCTTGTTTTAATGATAAAGATCAATTATTTGAAATGATATGCTGATAAATAAAAAAAATATTCTATATAAAGATAACTTATAGACTATCTATTAATTATCTCACCATTGCTTCATTCACATTCCAAACTGTGTGCTTGAAGCAGATTATATTTATTCTGTAGCAACATAACCCTGGGCTAAGTAACAACTTACCTTCATGCAGGGGTAAGTTGTTACAGTTTTAGATGTTCATGCAAAAAAAGTATATTCTAAGCATGTGCATGAAAACTTAGGGATCCAAAAATATTACGAAGTATTTATGAAATTTTACAATTTTAAATTCCATATAAATATTAATTTCATACCCGTCACAGAAGCGTTCTTAAAAAATTACAAAGCAAAATTTGTAACAACTTACCCCAGTCTCCCCCTACTTGTTTCATTACTTTTATTCACCTAACTTAAACTGGAGAAAATATTAGTATAAAATTCCAGTTTAGGTTAGTTAAAAACAAATCAGAAAAGGGTAATTAAAACTCACAAGTTCTATTTTTAAAAAGTGATGTTTCAATTAAAAACACCGAAAATGTACAATTTCTGTTTTTCTTCATATTATATATTAAAAATATTATGTATGTTCATTTTTTGTAGAGAAAATAACATGGAACATCGTCAGATGGTCATCAACGAGCTCGTGCAGACCGAGCAGACGTACATTCGTGATTTGCGGTTGTGTACTTCAACTTTTTTAACGAATCCCGAAGAAGCAAAGGTATATTGATACTTTATGCGATTTTGGGGGGGGGGAGTATATCTTGATAACAATAGCTCGGCTGATAACATTAAACAATGGAAACTAAACGTTAAACAGTGTTTTGGGACCGACTGATAATCTTTCTGTATAATATAGTGTGTTTACATTAAAAAAATTATATTACAAATATTATAAAGTTATTTTTTATTATTATTATATAACATAGGCAAAGGGTATCGAAGTTGATGTCGTTTTCGGAAACCTGATGGATGTCGTTGATGTGTCGGAAAAATTGTATACTAATCTCACGTTGGCAACGGCAGTTGCTTCGGATAAAATACTTATTGGTATGTTTTTTTTAATTTATTATCTTTTAACTATTTATTGAAATTGAGAAAACGACGTGGATAATAACGATGCGGAACGTCAATTCATATTTGGTTTACGGTTTTATTTACGTCTGTAGGTCCGTGTTTTCAAAATCTTGAAGAAAAGATGAAACAAGTGTACGGTCATTATTGCGCTAATCATGCCGATTCTATTAACTTGTTGGATAAGGTAACAAATAATTTTGTTTTGTTGTAATATTAGTGTGAAACTTTTAAACGTAAGATCATTTGAAAGTTTTTCGTATTATTAAACTGGTGATTGGTTTCTGTTTGCAGTATCAAGACAGCCCTACCATTCAAAATTATTTTGCTAAAAAGATGGAAATAATCAACAGCAGTATCAACTGTTTGAATCTCAACGCCTTATTAATCAAACCGGTTCAGAGGATACTGAAATACCCGTTGTTATTGGATGCGCTTATCAAGGTATAAAAACAAAACAAAAACACGTCTTGAATAATCGGACTTTTTAAAATATTTGATCGATTAGCTCTGACAATTGAAACGTCGTTTGCTTTCATTTGCTATTTAGTGCACCGATGATGATCACGAAGATAAAATTGAATTGGCGAAAACTATGCAATTGATGTCGAATTTGGCAGGATTTGTGAACGAATTCAAAAGAAGAAAAGATATCGGTTTGGTCAATTTCGTCATTTCCTTAATGCGTAGTTGAAATCGGGTCGTCTTACAGTTTTGTTTCTTGTGTTCGTAGTTTCAAAGTATTTGAAAGATGAAGACAACAGTCTGTCCGCTATGTTGTCCAAGTTGAACTTGCATTCGGTGGTTAAAAAGTCGACTCGCATGGGGATGCGTCTTTCAACTTCCATAGGATTAACATCAGTGGTAAAGATAATAATACGATCACTAGTGACTACAGGGTGTTACTAAAAGTTCTATAGTCAAATTTTAAATTCATCAAACCGTACTTTTTTTGCTTTGTTTGATGCAAAAAAAAAGCATCTGTGGTTAAAATTAGACAAGACCTTTTAGGAGGAACACCCTGTATATTTATAATTATTGATTTGATAAATTTTATTTTTATAGACGAAAGATGAAGTGTTTGATGAAGAAGAACATAAATTTCATGCGCTCGAGAAAACCGTTCGGTGTTTCGAAAGAGACGTCACCTTGTTCTGTTCGCAATTAGAAGTGAGTATTTTTGAAAATCTAGGAAATTGATAGTTTGTGTTTCGAGCATTAAATTTGATTCGCATTATTTATGCAATTGGAATTTGTATACGGGGTGTCCCAAAAAACTATTAGTGCCATAGGAAAAGTATTAAAGAAACCCATTAGAATTTTGTTTATTCAATGTAGCAATTATATCGGTTACGTGTTAAAAATGACGTTCTATTTACTTCGATATGTTTTCAAACTCATTCAGCGCAAGATGTATGAACTTGTTTTCTAATAATTGGAGAAAATGTTGTTAACTAAGTTGTATAGAAATTGTTATTTCATACTCGGTCAAATAAGGCTAGGCATTCTATAGAATTGATAAATTTACATGACATGAAATATGTTATATAGGAATGGGCCAAAACGCAGTTCGAGCTGTCGGAAGGCGTTGCCTCGTTTTACATGGACGAATGTCGTCGAGTTGAAGTAGAACGATTTCGAAACGTGCAACGAGAGCTGTTTGCATTTATTTTTGCCGACTTGGTAAAACAAAACTGTTATTTCGTTGTTTATTAATTATTTCATAACCATTTTAATAACTGATTAATTGAACGTTAACGAAATGCAGAAAAAATCCGTTGGGAATCGTGTCGCAACACCTTTGAAAACGTTAATGCAGACGTTCAGCGGGCCGGCCAAGCTGATCGACAAACGATACGACAAACTGCTGGACTACGACAACAGCACTCACCGGCTCGAGAAGAACAAGGACGGCTCGAAATCGACTCAGCTTCGGGAAGAGCACGATTTGGTGAAGAAGAATTACGAAGCGTTGAACGCACAACTCATCGAGGAGCTTCCCAAACTGTTCAACGTCGCGCTGGCCATCTTCCAGGACTGCGTGCGTGAATTCCTGGCAGCTCGTAAACGATTTGTGGGACGGTTCGTCAAAGAAATGCTACCACTCGCCGAGGTGAGTGGTTAATTATGGGACACCCAGTATAATTTATAGGCAGTTAATTAATTTATTTTTTTTTTTTACATTGTTATTATTTTGTCGTCGTCAATAACAGCTACCCCAACTGCTGAACGTAAACGACGACGTGTTGGACGATTTTCAAAACAAACACGCACTAGCTGTTGCCGAACTTCAGAAATTGAGCTTCGTTTCGAAAAATCTTTTCCCTGTCAAGTCGGAAGCTAAAACGGATAAAAACGTGCGAAGTCGTTCGAAATCTCCTCGTCATTCGGTAAGTGGGTTTTTATCATATAATAATAATCTACAGGGTGTTCCTGAAAGGTCCAGTCAGGAGTTTAACTACAGATGCTACGCATCAAAACAATATTCGTATTTTGAAACGTTAAAACTATGTACTAAAAGCACCAAACGTAACAAAATTGTTTCTTGTGCAGCAAAGCGATGAAACGAAAAGTAAACTGCATTCGAGTTATCCGAAACACAAGCTCTTCACGTCGACATCGACCTACGAGGCCAAGGACGAATTTGAAATTTCCGTACACAAGGGTGATCTTCTCGGGGTCATTATGGAAAAGGATCCGATGGGTTTAACTACACGATGGTTCGTGGATAATGGAGGTATTTCTAAACGTTTTGTGTATTCAAAATTTTTGGATATCAAATCTTGTTACTTTTCGATTAGACGCCTGATCTTGCTTGTAACTGCTTGGTTATGGGTTTGGAGGTTCGGTTAGCTAAACAAACAAATTGTACATTTAATACATTTTTGTTTAACTAACCTAACCTGCAAAAAAATTAATAATAACTCATAATCAAGTACAAAAAAACAGAGGACGGGCATCTAATCAAAAAGTACCCAAATTTTGATATCGATCCAACGGTCGAATTCTATTAAGTGTTATTACGTGGTAATGAATTTTACATGGAACTCGATGTATTTCATTAATGCTTTAATTTTTTTTATTATACTGGGTGTCCTATAATCCCATCACTCATTATTAAAAAAGCAACATAAAATTAATAGAATTTTGATAATTAAAAATTTTTTGTTGCGTTTTTAATAATATGATAGAAAATGAAAAATTAAAAACAAATAGGGTGACTAATTATAAGACACCCTTTATATTGCTATATACTTCACTAGATTTTTTTTTCATTCAACGATAATTTGTTTTTCAGTGGCTAAAGGTTTCGTACCGTCAACGCATTTGACCACAGAAAACAACAGTAATCCTGTTGCCACCGTCTCCTCCGTCAGTCAGCGTACTTTGGAGCTACCCAAAGCAGCGAACGTGACGACAACTCCTTCCGTTTCAACTAAAGTCACCGAACCCGAGGACTTGGGGGTAACGATAATATTTATCGATGGATGACGTCAACACATAATAATTTAACGTTTGTCTATTTCGCCAGCAATTTATAGAATTCGGGCATTTTATAACCTTTTGGGAAAGCATAAAATATGTTGCGTACAATTTTTCAGCTTTAGTCAACGTTTTCTTTTTAGAATGAAAATTAGACCTAAATTCAAGCCCGGCTTAAACTTTTGCTTATTATTTTATGCATTGCCTAAATAAGTCTTGGCATAGAATACTTGGATTCTATACATCGCCAGTGATTTATACACTAAATTGATAATGTTGGTCGTCAATAATACTGGTTTAAAACTAATGCTTTAATTTATTTTATTTTTTTAGCCCACAGACAGGTACGACATTCCATACGATTCCCCCGACAGGTACGACTTGCCCTGCGACGTCGACACTCCGTCGGAAAGATACGATTATCCCACGGAAGAGTTTGCTAGTCCCGAAGTCAGTGATGGTGCTAATTGTCAAGAGAATACCACTACCACCGCAAGTCCTGTCGCTGAAGAGGTGACATTTTTATTTTGATGTTGATGTTTGTTTATGTTAACTTCGCTTGTGAGTTTCTAAACGAGACAACTCGACGGATTTTGAGGGGTGTGTATGGATTCGTCTTAGTCCGTCGAGTAACACTGGCCATAGGATGAAAAACCGATTATGGCGGACGCTAAATGCTATATATTATTCTTCAGAGTTTCCTACAGGGTGAAATGGCTCGATGTACGAGGTGTCCATGGATCCCTCTTAGTCTCACGAGTGTCACTACTCGTATACATTAATTAAAAACCAACATGCCAGCATATAAAGAGTATGCTTAAAAAGCGTTTTCAATGTACTTGTTAGAAAATCTTCTTTGCATCTCGTTTGTTACGAACAAGTTCCGTTCCATAATGAGTCGATTTTGTTGCATTTACGTTTTTGTTATTGTGATTTTTTCCAGTATTTTCACGCCTGTTACAACTTTGCCGCAAGCACCCAGAGCGAGTTGTCACTGCAAAGCGGACAAACGGTTCTCGTCATGCAGAAAGCGGACATGGACGGTAACCCTGAATGGTGGCTGGTGCAAGATAGATACCACAATCAGGGTTTTGTACCGGCGAATTATTTAAGCAAGCATAACGGTTGACTCGCTTGCACGTGGTGATACTTATTATTATTTTTTTTTTGTGCGTGTGTATAGGTGTGCGTGTACATAATAACGTTATTTACAAATGTTGAAATACAGAAAGATGCAAAAGTGGCCAAAAAATATTTTTCCAGCTTAAATCACTTAATTTTTTAATGTCGCGTGTTTAATCACGTTAATTTAATATATATAATCGATTGTCACATTGATTTGTTTTGTTTTTCATGGTAACAATATTTTTCGTACACTTTAATGTAACGCTCTCAGGCCATGATTGCTTTTTTTTTTTTGATAAAATTAAATCAAATGTCATAATTTATTTCAATATGTTGTATGCTTGAAATTTTTGTTAAATCCACATATATTATACAGGGCGTCCAACATGAGATGTCACCATTTGAAAAGTTACGTTATTTTTCAATAATTCAAATTGAAAGTAATTTTTGGTGGAATGGAAGCAGAAACATTTTATGTATGAATTACGTGACTTAAAATGTTAACATCTCATGGTGGACACTATGTATTTATAAAAAATTTATATTATTATTACTAGATGACCAATCGGATGACAGCTTGTCGCTAGACTTTTGTTTTCAATTTTTATGCAAATTCAACGTTTGCAAGAAAACCTCGGTTCAGTCTCATTTTGGACGAAAACACCAAGACGGCTTCTTCGCTCTCAGATGAAAAGGTTTGCGTTTTCAATTCTTCACCACAATATCTGTAATTATATTTTCAGGTTTGATTCAATGAGTTTATTGTACACAACAAAATAAATAAATTAAACGCAACGTACTGTTTTCCTTCGAAAATGTTTTTCAGTCGAACTTCGAGATAGTCCCAGTAACAGTCGTCCTTGTCTTCACGTTCGCGGAGGTCGAAATCTTCAAAAGTGATTTTGGCTTTCTTACCAACGGGTGCCTGTATTGAACGGTTAATTGATCGCTTAAACGCTAGATGGAAAGATGTTTATAAAAGTTTACAGAAAATAGACTAGAACTGTACTTTGATCCACCAAATGCATTTGGTATCGCCAGGGTAATTCATCGGGTAATTGGGAGTCGTTATTTTAGTTGGGGAAGTAATCACTCGATTACACGTGTCTGGTTAAAAATAACATTCAATGATATTAAAATACATTGGATTTTAAAATTGTATCGAGACGTTAAATTTCTATTATCATACTTGTTTGAACTTGGGTTTCGCAGCGTAGACCTTCGTAACCTGGTGGACATTCGCAACGACAGTTTGGTCCAAAAGCATAACCACCGTTGTGACATTTGTCACTTGTCTTGCAAGTGTCTTTGGGGATAACGAACATTTAAAATTGGTTAAGTTATATAAAATTATGAAAAGTTTTTTGTTTTTTGATATTACCAACACAGGAATACATCTTGTTAACAATTTTGACGTCGTTGAAGCTCAAATGATCTCGTTGACCAATAACAAATTCTTTGGTTGGATCCAGTGGCATGATGGTTTTCTTATCGTTTTCAGAAAAGGCCTGCGAAGAATTTTGATTGTAGGAAATAAAGAAAACGAAGTCAAAAAATACAAGGAAAAAAAGTTGAAATAAAAACAAAATGTCACCTCGGTACTGTAGTGCATGATGGAGTCGTAATCGTACGGAACGGAATAATTGTCGGTGTTGACTTCCTTTTTGAAATTGACTTTCTTAGCTGGGTTCATGTTTTCGTAAAAGATTTTGATGAACTGGTCACGGTCAGGTCGGGATTGTTCGTGGAACAGACCGACCAAATGTCCAATTTCGTGCATTATTTTTCCAGGCTAAAGAAAATTAGGTATTAATATAATATTTGGGATATCTTATAAATCGGTGTAAATTGTAAGAAATCAAGTCAAAAAAAGACGTCAAAAAATGAAAAAAGATGTCACTTTTGACGTTTTTTCTTGACTTTTGTTCCTTTGCCTTGTTTTTTCCTTTGACTTAATTTCCTACAATCATTATAATAGTTACAATAGCTATATATGTCGATTTCAGTTTTAATTTTATTAGTATGTGTCATTTATATTTGGTATTTTTTAGATATTTGGATTAAATTTTTAAAGTTTCTGTGCCTGTGGTCAATGTTAGGTTTATAGTAATGATTTGTCTTTTGCATTTCTTTGTGGTTTTTCTAGATGCACAGATATTTCAAAAAAAAATACAAGAAATTAATTATTTTCCAAATATAATTTCTTATTTTATATTATGTACAAATTATGGAAATTTAAGTATAAGAATTTATCTTGTGATATTATTTAAATTAATATGTTTAGTAACTGTGGTATATGGTAATCGAAAGATATGCTGATTTCTGAATAACTTTTAATGAAAAATTAGTTTTTTATTTATTTAATTAGATTGATTACTTACTTATTTATAGAGTATTGTAAATCATAAGTTATTTTAAAACAAGTTTATATTATTAAATTTTCTTATATTAATAATAGTAATATAAAAGTGTACAAGAATGTGGTAAGCTAATCGGGTGACATTCTGTAGGTGATAAAATTGATTATAGGAAATCAAGTCCAAAAAAACAAGAAAAATAAAGACGTCAAAAAAATACAAGGAAAAAGTAAAAAGTCAAAAATAAATAATAAAAAAAAAAGTCAAAAAAATTGTTTTTTTTTGACGTCTTTTTTTCTGACTTTTGTGCTTTTGACTTTATTTCCTACAATCGAAAAAATATAAGGAATATTGAAATTGTCTTTTTCTACGAATTAAAATACTATACATGTAATGATATAAATTAATAATCTAACAATATAATTTGCTTGGTCTTTGTTTGTTTGTTTGCATGTTTGTATGTTTATATGTCTGTCACACGAAAATCAGAAATTTTTTTTGCAGATGCAGTAATAGAATGACGTCATATGTTGCCAGGCAACATCATCTAAAATGTTTCCGTCATTGTTGACGGGCATATAGCTAGTCGTTTTTATATTTATACAAGTGTGCCATTCCCAGGTTAACCCAGAAATGATACAACAATCCAGTTTCATTCTTGGTCAAATTTAGGATGCATACCAATGTAGATGTAGGAGGAACAAAGATTAATAAAGTAATCGATTATATCGAGTTTAACATCGATATTGACGTCCAAGACGATTAGGTTGGCTTTCTTACAAAACGTTTTGTAAATCGTTTGTCATCAGATCAGAGGCCGGCTCATAGCAGACAACATTAAGCCTATTCAGAAATAAAGAGTATAAAAATGACACAACATCGACGAGATTGGGTAAGAAATTCCTTTATATATATATATATTTTTTTAATGACATCCAGTGTCATGTTTTCCTTATTTAAAAAACTAGTTTAAGTATTGAGTATTGAAACTAATCAACAATTGATTTATTATCATCTATCATTATTTGTTAACTCGTATAAAACAATGTTTATTTTGGCTGTGTTCAGTGGGTGTGTTTTTAACATAACATGCAAGGCGTGATGTAAAGTGACCAAATTTTTCAGGACAGTCCCGAATTTTGACTTTGTCCCGAATATATTTGAGTCTCGTTCGTGGTATCATATTTGTCCAGAATGTATCCGACGAATTTGAGGCTCATTCATTTGGGACATCAAATTCGTCCAAGTCATTCTTGTTTGATGATGTTTTTGAGAATAGCAGATGGGAACTACTTTTTTAACAACAAATGTTGTCAAATAATTTATAGTTGGTACTTATCCGTTAGTTTATCTGGGATTTACTAAGTCTATAAAATTGTACGATAAGTATGGATACTACTACTAGCATAATGGAAAGTTTCAAATTACAACCCCCTATCTCATAGTTTAACTGTCACAGATTTGGGGGTTTGAAAAATCTGATCATTTTTATTTACAATAAGAATGTTACAACAAAACTTTACCTTTTCGCATCCAAACCCAACTGAAAGTTCTTGTTTGCCGAGCCAGTACTTTCGGCCCACGTCCGACCAACAGCTATTAAATGACATACGACATAATGATATATTAACAGATATGGGAAAAGTGTCGCACTAAACTTAATTTTTAGTTTTTTATTTGAAAACAAAAAATTATTGAAAGTTTGAAATCACAATTTACCCATTCTTTTTGGTGAAAATGACATGATGTTCCGAGTAAGTTCCGGGAACTTCTACGAACTTCAAGCACGTGTGGGACATCCACGTATTGATCGCCTCATGAATGTTATCTTTGATATTTTGCACTGTTTGAAAAAAACAAAAAAATTTGTTTATTATTTATTTACAATTGATTTCATTCTATAGAAAGCATTGCAACCAAATTTGTTGACCGAAAAGCTTACCGAACAATGTCGTACTACATTTTAAAATTCAAGATCGTTTTAAAGTCATCGTATGACGACGTATGCAACGTCATTATATTACTCCTTACACAAACACATAGGTTATAGTTAGTATGAGGACACAGTAGTTCTCTTATCACTCACCGCTCAAATGAATGGTGTACGGAATTTCTCCGTTAGGCCATCGTAACGCTTTCATGTTGGTAGCCTTTCTCGTGCTCAACGAATCCTGTTCAGGCTCGGACCCGAAAAAAAATTCATACTGTTCCCTCGACAATCTCATGTCATCCACAAACACTTCATTGTCACTGTCGATAGCAAAATTTTCACACACCTACAAAATGTTTTCAACATATTCATATACAGGGTGTTCCTGAAAGGTCTAGTAAAAATTTTAACCACAGATGCTTAACACGTCAAAATAAAATATCACATAAACATGGGTCCAAAAAATGCATACCTAGCGTTTACAAGACACTAGGCTTATGAATTATGTGCCTTCACTTTGTTGATCTCGGAGGGAAGCATTTCCTGATCAACGTTCATCTGAATTATTTGCTTTGTTTTGATGCATAGCATCTGTGGCTAAAATTTGACCAGACCATGTAGTATAAAATTAGTCTACAGATATTTTATCTGTATATTAATTTTATAAATAAGATTCAGGTAATGGAAAAAACGATTCGTACATATATCAGTCCGAACAGTACGAAAATTGCAAAACACTTCCCCATTTTCGACTGAGACGGTTAATGCGATCCAATTCATCGACTATTGCTATTTTTATAAGTTTTCATCTTAACTCTTCTGAATGAAACAAAAAATGCTTAGTTTGCAGATGCATGCATGAATCGAAAGTAACGATGCAACAAAATGTGCAACATTGAGCACAATGACGGTTAATGAACACTTATGTTTATTTTTGGCTGAAGAAAATTAATCAAGGTTATATAATCATGTTATAGCAAATAATACACCAAGTTTCATAAAAGTAATTTTTAAAAATGCGTTTATTTAAAACTTTCACGTGATGAATATCAATTTATGCTCGTATTAAGATACTGAACAAAGGTGCTAGAGATTAACGCTGGATCTTCGACGGGACGCATCTTGCTATACGTGATAAATTGTCTTCGTAGTCGTGCTAATTCTCCGACGGACAAAGTCCTCATGTACCTGAAGTGCACACGTGTCAAGGAAGTTATTCAATAATAATAATTTTTATTGCGTTAAAAAAAGGGGGACTTAATGTGGTAAATTTAAAACATTTTTAATTTGTTTTTCAACTGATCTAAACTGGCGTCTATACCCAATCGACAGGTAGCAACTGTTTTTAACTAACCTAAGTAAGTAGTACAATAGACAAACATTAAGTTAATTAAAAAATAGATTTATCATATTACTATAAATTTAATGGTAATTTTTACTATTTTTAAATAATCTAAACTGGTATCTATACTTATAGACATGTGGCACCCTCATACTGCTGGCTGCTGCTTAACACCTAAGTACCATTAACAACAATACGGAAAGGATATTTTATCTGCAACATTGGGTATCGTTATATCTTCTCCTATCATCGACGTCTTTTGTTCTTCTAACAGTACCTGAAATGTAGTTAAGCTATACAGGGTGTTCCTGAATATTCTAGTCAAACTTTTAACTACAGATGCTACGCATCAAACCAAAGCGAATAGTGCATATAAACATTGGTCCGGAAATACATACTCATTCGCATATCCACAGGGGAGAGCATATGCATTTATATGGTGTCTGATGGATAAGATAACACTAATCTCGGAATCATTTGTGACCCCGTATTTATAGACGTTGTTTGGTTTGTTCTAATGCGTAGCATGTGTGGTTAAAGTTTGACTAGACCATCCAGAAACACCCTGTATTTTAAAAATATCCTTCTTAAATAATTGAAGCAAATTATCTGCTCACGTACATTGATTACTTCTTGCGTTCTGTGATCCAATTCGTATAAGAAATTTGTTGATGCAATAGGAACCTTTTATTTAAAAAAAAAATAATAATATCATTTGTGAAACGTCTTAAATGGGTTGTTTGGTACAATGACGACAAACTTAAAAATAACATTTCACCTGTTGAGTCGATTTGTTAGGTCGCAATGCTTTCTTTTGAAAGAGCGCGTTGTCGATTTCGGCAAACAACACCGCTTCGTTTGCTTGTAACGTGATTAACGGCGAATCCCATCTATTTCGTGAATCAGGTTCCTCGAACCGCTGTATCAACTCATCAAATCTGAAACAGAATTCGATAACAGTCACTAACATTTTTTTTTTATATACAGGGTGTTCCTAAAAGCTCTAGTCAAATGTTAACCAATAAACAGATGCTAAGCATCAAATCAAATCAAATAGTCTGTATAAGCATGGGTCCGGATTTATAAACATGGATCCCGGTCATGCAAACTAATTAATCATTATGGATCAAATTTTTCTTGACCTTTTAAGAACACCCCGTACAGATCGATAAAAATTTTGTTTGACCTTACATTTGACGTTCGTACGAATCTAGTCGACTTTCTTGACAATTCCACGACCAAGCTAATTCGATATTGATCTCACAATGCAACTGAAAAATAAATTGTTATTATTAACGTAATGTTAATTTTAACTAACATTCCACTGCATCACGTTCAAAATTGAGTTTTGAAAAAATAAAATAACATACCACGCAATGAGTCGTTTTGCTGGACTTTGCTAAACAGAATAGTTCGTATCGATAACCTGTAACGATGTTTTAAAACATCACCCGCAATACACCGTTAAATTAAATAAACGAATTTTCTTTTTCAATATTTACAAACCTTTAATATAATTTCCAGCATCTAAGATTATAACATCATCTTTATTCAATAACCTAAAAAAAAAAACATCAAACAATGATTATCTGGATCTTTCCTGTTTTGGGCCCGCCAGCAGTTCGGCGCTACTTGCTTGTACTTGGTTATGAGTCTGTTTTGCAGGTTAGGTTGGGAAGAAAAAAAACCGAATCACACATTGAATACGTTTTTTGTTTTCTGATTTAACCTGCAAGTACTAACCAAGTACAACTAGCATTGAACTGCTGGCGGGGCCAAGACAGGAAAGGTCCAATCATCTTAACAATATTAAATATTACAACACAATACGTCACAGTGTTAGCAACGCACCTTTGTACGTCGGATTTGATGTCAGCTCTCACTTCTTTTTCTTTCTGTACATCTAATATCGAGAAACAAAATACACCGTGTTACTTTATTTATACAGTGTGTCTGAAAGGTCTAGTCATATTATAACCAGATTCTACGCATGAAAACAACCAACTCATATAAACATGGTATCATAATTGCTGTAAATATGCAAATGAGTATGCATTTTTTTCCCATGTTTATGTGAGTTGTTTGCTTTGTTTTAAAGCGTAGCATCTGTGGTTAAGATTTGACTAGACCTTTTAGTAACACTTTCTATCCATTTGAGCTAACTGCTCCAACGTATGTGATGCGATTATTTACCCGAGAACAGATCGTTGCGTTTGTATTTACAATCATTTTCACTGACGATGACACACTTGATGGATTTTTCTTTGGAAAAATATTCTTCTAGTTGTTTGGCTAGGGTAGATTTTCCACTACTTGGGTAACCACTGATAACTATCAATGGCATTTTTACTAAATGGTATGGATAATCTATGATATATAAAGATACAGATTATTATCAAATAAAATGTACAATTTTTTTTTTCATATATAATCTAATTTCAACATTCAAAGTTTGATATTACAAATTATTATTGTAATTATAAATACACACCTCCTATGTGGTGAATGTGTAACTCGTATAATGTGTTTCAGCCTTAGTTACCATTGCACGAGGAGTATATCTGAATATTGTACATACAATTCTTGTTTTACAATTTATCATGTATATACCATATATTTGTATATACACGTAAAATCATACTAGTTTATTGTATTGTTATCTAATTACAAAAGGTTCTCTAATTACGTTGTTTTCATATGTGTCACTTGAGTAATGCTATTTAGTGTTGGCTTGGACCATCATGTGACGTCAAATAAGCAGACTTCACTTTGTACCAAATAACAATGTTCGCGTTCACTTTGTGCGCTTCTAGCACAAATATCGTCCAAAGACAGTCAATAACGTGTGTAGGGTCTATGTGGTCTGTGTAAGTTACAAGAGTTATCGACTGTCTTTGGACGGTTTCCGCGCTGAAATTGTCCAAAGTGACCGCTGCCAATGTACGTATGTATACAGTACTGTATATTAAAAATAAATTAGTAGAATTGATAATTATTTTTTTGTTATGGATTTTTTATTCTAATTTTAATATCATAAAAATAATTTTCAATAAGCCATTATTATTTTTATTATCGATTTTAATTTTTTATTTTTTGTATTTAATTTTTTTCCACCAATCAGATTCGAGAAAATAGAGATGGACTTCATTTCGCGCCCAATTTCAAGAATCATTTGTTGTTTGTTTTCTCGACGAGCTGGTACTTGTAGGTACGTAGTTAGGAGTTATTTCAACAACTTTAATTTATATATAAGTTTTATAAACGTAAGTTAAGTGTATTTTGCACACTTTTTAATTTTACATTTGATGTTGGAAAAAAGTTATAATTTGGAATTTTTTTTTACAAAATAATGCGAAACGTTTGTTTTTGCATGTTGGATTTTTTCTGTATATGTATCAGCTTTGTTTATAATTTCATTAACAATAATTAATAATAATATATAAAATTATATCTTGTTGTTTTCCATGTACTTTAATTATTAATATGAAATTAACATATATGGTTAACAAAATGTTGATTTATTTTTAGAATAATGACATCGTTGTATTTTCCCGCCTAATTGTATACTAATTGTATACAAATATTAAACATTAACGAAATGTTAATATATTGTTAATAAACTAATCATTTTATTTTACGTATCATTAATCACAATTCTGTAGTTTTATAATAAATAATTTTAATATAATTAATTAATAAGATTAATTTTACTTTTACGTATTTATTAAAAATACTTAAAATTGATATTAAAATGTCTTTTTTTATTAGAAAAGCCAATCAGTGTTCTGATAATTTCTTGTCGATAATGCCGTCGTATTCCACTTCCCCTCAAAAGAAGACGATGCTCAGATTTAAAAAGTTGTCTGAACATGCCACCGCCCCTACCAAAGGGTCGCGGTATGCTGCCGGTTACGATCTTTACAGGTACGTAACTGCAAGTTAAAATTTGCTTTAAAATTTATCAATTTATAAATTAGTAAATTAAAAACATTTTTTTTGTGTGTAGTGCTTACGACTACGTCATCCCGGCATCTGGCAAAGAACTGGTGAAAACAGATATTCAGATCTGCGTTCCAGCTGACACTTACGGCCGCATTGGTACGTATCTTTGAATCTTTCGTGCTACTACAAGAACACAAGACAGTAATGTTTGTTATTCTCGTTTATTCTATAGCCCCAAGAAGCGGTCTTGCTCATAAGAACTTCATCGATGTCGGAGGTAAATTTAAGCTTTAGCTAGCAAGATTTTGCGCACGATAACTTGTTAAGGCCGCTCGACACATGTAGGTTTTGGTGTGGCAAGTGGAGCAATTTGTGGAGATCCGTAAACGTTGGCTTCTGAACAACTTGACGTCGTTGTCAGGAAGTTGCTCCACTTGCCACACCAAGAAATTGGGAGTGTCAGAAGGCCTTTGAAACAAAGTGAAAGAATTGTTAACGAAACGTTTGATTGGTTATTACAGCGGGTGTCGTAGACCACGATTACAGAGGCAATGTTGGAGTGATTCTCTTCAATTTTGGAAAAACCGAATTTAAGGGTTAGCATTTATTCAGAATTTATCACATAATTGCAAACTAATTAGCCGCCATTTCAAATCTACGATTCCTACCCTAATGTACATAACATTACGAATAAAAAATTAAGGTACTTATGTATTAAGCATTTAACATGAGCGTAGCCAGCATTCGTCATGAGTGGGCGAAAATTCACATTCACAAATTTTATTACTATTTATTCCACACATGAAAGATTTAACTTATTGATACTAAAGCCAGTCCTTGTGAAATGTAGATTGTAATGTATGAATGACATATCTTTAAAGTTTACGATTTTCATAATTTTTTTTTAACTAATCTAAAGTGGTTAGTCAACAATCCCATGGCAGTGGCTGGTGTTTAATACATAAATACCAAATTGAATTTTGAAGAAAAAGTTTTCGTTTCTTCAAAAATGAGTTTAGCGTAACGTTAATCTGCCTGTAAATCAACTTTAAATGTTTGTTATTACTTTATAGTTAAGAAAGGTGATCGAGTTGCTCAACTGATTTGTGAAAAAATCCATTATCCAGAACTGGAAGAAGTTACGGTAAATATAAAATTTCATTTTCTTTCACGTTTCAAACGTTAACTTTTATAAGTAAACACTTGAGCCTCTGCAATCTACCGTATTTTTGCGAACATAAGACAATGGTGCACCTTGTGTAACATATATAAAACGGTCTTATATTTGCTAAAGTATGGTAGTTTGTGTATACAGTAGCTATTAACGAACCTATGCTGGTATCTATACCCAAACACACCAGTTTAGTTAAGTCCATGCATTGCAGTGGCTGTTGTTTTAATACAAAGTAATTTTGTTATATCTTAACACAAAACATAAGCCCTGTAATTAAACGACCTCTATTCATTGCAGGACTTGGACGATACTGAACGGGGCGAGGGTGGATTTGGTTCATCTGGAACGAATTAAAGCGTTTAATGCATCATCATCATCCTATTATTGAACAGTGAGCAATTAATTTTTTTTCGAGTCTTCAATTGCATATAGAATGTAAATAATTTTCCATGAATTTGATTGATTCGTTTGATTCAATAACACGATTCAAAACTTGTGTTAAAAAAAAATAAAGGGGGAATTTTGATCGGTGAATATCCTCCATTTTTGTTTTTATTATAACAAGTTCGTATTTTTGTTTGCATATTTAAAGTAAAACTTGGTCTCGTTTGCTACGTCGATTGTAATGTTGATAAACCAAACTCGTTACGTAAAGCAAATTTATCAGGCAAACTAAAACGACATACTTTAAACCTATTGCGAAATAAGTTGGGAAGATAAAACACTTTCTCGCTTTAGCTAGTCCGAAGAACACGTTACTTCGTTATGGCAAACAAAAATTGTACATTTTTTTTTCATGCTGCCACAATACATATTTACAAGAATAGAATAGAAAAAAAATTATATAAAACCTATTTTTGTGTATTATTTTTTATATATATTTACATGATTTCCTTTTATTCTTGCTTTCTGTAAAAAAACAAATTTAGTACATTTAAACAGCTGCAGCATAGTAGTATATTAGATTAGTACCGAAGGGGGGAGGAGGAGGAGGAAACGATAATTATCGAACATTCATTGCATGAACATTATAGACCTTGGCTAAAAAAAAAAAAAAAGATAACCATATAAAATTGGATTGGTTTGCTTATTCCTCGAAGATCACTGGTTCCATGAAGTGATAAAATCATGCAATGAGAAGCCAAAATATGAACAAAATTGCTACCCAAAGAAAAACCTTTGATAAGAATTGTTCTTCTGTGAAATGTTGCGAACCAGGAGCAGCTGCAAAAAAAGATATAAAAGTTTATTATACATATGTGTATAGCTTGTATTATAATACAAGTTTTGATTAAGCGTAGAATTTGCTATAACAAATGTCCTGGAACTCGTACGTGAACCAATAGTTCACTTGTATTCACTCGAAACAATTTTAGTTTTTGAAAAAGTTACTAAAACACTAGGTGTCCTATAATTATCAATATCCCATTTGAAAATTTATTATTCACTTTTTATTAACTATGGTGTATTAAAAATAAAGGTTGAAATTTTATTTTTAACTTCACAAAAAAAACGGTAGGTAAATTTCAACAAATGAACGTTGACCAACCATCTAAACGAAATTTCACTTTCAAATACACCAGTTAATAAATAGATAATAAGAACAAATGGGGGTGATTGATGATTTTTGGGACACCTTGTATAAAGTAATTTCCAGAGATCTAATTCTGAGATTGGGATGATTAAAAATGTAACGAAACTCAAGTTTGATTGGTTATCAATTTCCTCGTTATTTTACCAGTTGAGCAAATTCTACTGTTGACCAGCGAGTGAAATAATAATAATAATTACCAGCTTGCGGTCTGCCCTCTCCTAAATTCATTGTCGAGGCAAAGAATCCAAACGGAAAAGCACCTATTCCAAAGGACATGTGAAATCCCCCGTCACCAAATCCAAAACCTGGGAAAGGCTATTTCAAACATACCAACAAAAAAGTACAAATTAGAATGTGATCAATGATAAAAAAGAAACTATTGTCAAAATGGTTGCACGATGCTCTAATGATCCAAGACGAACAGAATTAGTTTGTCTTACCCCAGAATTTTCTGGTTCGGTTCTCTGTCCTTGCGGTCTTGGAGGTAACTTTTCTCTGTTTAAAAATCATCATTAAATTATTCTCAATATAACGTCCACTGATGAAATAAATTGAAGGATCTGATGTAGAAGTGTGTTAAGTAACATTTATTAAAATTTTGAGGAAATCGTATTGTCTTGCCGTCTACGGGCTACTTACAATTCTTGCACTAATGTCTTACTTAACACATTGTTTTGTTCAAGGTTACGCATTGGAAAGATAGAATTACACCTAACACCTCTCAAAATGCTTCGAGGTCAGTTTTTTTGACAAAAAAAAATGATAATTAACACACCCTTTTTACACCAGGCCCTTCAATTGATATAAAGAATAAGCAAAAGTTCCAAGTTTACAAACAACACTACCTGGGATCTTCTTGTTTAGTGTTTCCTCTACCGTACAATGGAATCACTTTGTCTTTGCTGATGCCTGCTTTACATACAGGACAAACTTGCCTATTGGGCCTGGTTTCTAACCACTGATGGAGGCATGGCCAACTGAAATAGATGAGATGTATGTACATTAAATTACCAATCCACATATGGACCGTTCACTTGCCAAAGTGATTTTGAAGTCCACGTTTGAATTTTTATTCACGTTTTTTAGTGCCAAAACACTTGATTGGTGATTTACCTTTTCATGTCTCATACATACAAGCTACAATGTTAAGTTTGAAAATTTTTCAAACTAACATGTCAATGAATTTTGTTTTGTGGATTTAAATCACTTTGGCAAGTGAACAGCTCGTACTACAAATTAACAAACTATTATGGTTATAGTTGGTCGGTTTGGCAAATAGACTAATGAGTCTATTAAACTGTCGTTAATGATCTTTCAAAACTTTTTTATTTTTTAACCAATCAACAGGTGAAATTATGTTACTGGCAATGTATAGAATGCCAAACATCTTTCTATACAGTGGAATCGGACTATTATCTATGATCACTTTGAGAGTAGTACTTTTGATAACAGTAACTGATAACATTAAACAATGGATACAAGAAAATTAAACTGTACAACAGTTTTAGTACCCGCTGATTGATGATAACATTATTCGTGATTATAATAACCGATTCCGCTATTATTTAAATAGTGAAATCATGAAAACTGAAATAAAACTAACATAAATTGGTTATTATAACCGATTTTTATTACTTTACGACATTTGCAGTGTAAAACAAAATTTAAATCCAAATTCAAGCATGCATTTCTTATAACTATATCAATGTTAATTTCATACATTTCTTAAACTAGGCTATAGGTATTCCATAGAATGCCAGGATTCTATACATTGCCAAAAACATTTTTTTTTTCAAATAAAAACAAAACAAAAAACTAATGTGATTTTTCTGCCACCCTATATTTTTTGTGTATCACTTTTTTAAATGTTATTTGTCAATAATTTGCTAAATTGAAAAAAGCATAACGTTAATTGCAGTTTCATATTCCTACTAAATAGAGTTACAACAGCTGTCTGGCAGGACATGTTAGTGTACATTTCCTTTGCCAGAGGTTGCAACATGTTTCTATAGGTACTGTTTATCTCATGGACGCTGTTGTTTGTACGTCACTATAATAAAGTGATGATGTGTGCACAGCAAAGGTTAACAAGCACATGGTTGATGATTATATCAGATTCCGAATGATGTCCGTGCGTGCGTATCTCTCTTAGATGTTATCCTATTTCAAGCAATGTGGAAATGCGTCAGCAGTTTTTATTTGTAATTACAGTATTGGGTCATTCCACACAGTCACTTTCAGAAAATATTTGAATACTTGAAATTGTGATTTCACAGTTAATTTACTAGTTTCAACCCTCCAATTTACAAAGTCCCCCTTGGAAGTTATATTTAACTTTAAGGGCGATTTGATAAATTCATTCATTGCAATAAATAAAATGCAACGGTGACTTAGGTTGCATAAAATGTGACAGTATTTGATGAAGGTTGAACTTGCCAATTTTTATTCCTGTTCTGTTTTCACGATTTGAGAAATAAAACTTCTTTGTCATTTTGGAATGACCCTATTATTATTATTATGTTCATCTTTAAATTTTGCAACATTGGTTGAAAGGGAAGAAAGCCAAAGTTTCCTGACTAGCATAATAATCATAATAGTCATAAAAAAAAACAACACAAAACCAGCTTTTGGCGATTTTGAGTGTAAAACATTAACCTCAATCTCTAGCATTGCAACAGTTCACTATTAATTTTGGATCAATATCAGAACCAATATATCACACACTATGACATAATTTAGTAACACGTCTGGCGACATATTAATTCTCATAATATGTCGACAGTTTGTTTTTTTTTTGTCGTTGTCTTGTTTTAAATTTTACAAAATAATAAAAAAACTTTATTTGCCCAAAATAAAATTTGGGTCAAGTTGACAAAAGGTTTCGTGACGTCATTTAACCCCAGCCGGCACTAAATAGCATCACTGACAAAAATGATTACATTTTGAGTTGCGGCGTCTATTTTTAACTACGTTTTTGAGCGTTTTATCGCGTAATAAAAGGTTTATGTATTACCAGAAGAGGTGGCCACAATAACTGACAACTGCGTCTCGAGCAGTGTCAAGACAGATGTTACACTCAAAAGTTCCTTCTTCGGGTTCGCGTTTCGTTTCCTCACTGCCTCCATTAGCTCCAGCTGATGTCGTCTTGTTGGTCTCTTCTTGTGCGTTCGTTGTCGTAGCCATTTGGGGGAAGAGAAACGTCGGTGTTGAGGTTGCTGCAGTCGTGTTTTTTGGCCTCTTGTTTTGTTTATAATTCAGACTAGAAACGATGTTGATATTTTAAAAAAAACTAAAATCCTACTGGTGTGTGTTTTGTTTTTCCTACTAAAAATCGTCTCTCGCTCACATAACACTTTGGACTTCAGTTCAGTCCATCCTTCTGGACGATTTTGAGTTCACTTTTCTTCCATCGTTTTTTTTGGTGTCAGTGCTTGAAAAGTAATAATAGCAAGTTTCCATATATATGTATGTAATATACTACTTCAGTGGTAAAAATTGAGATACAATAAACGACAACCAAACATACGATGTTGTAGCGCTGAAACGGAATTGTAAAGGATGATTTCCGGTTTCCGTAAACCGAGTTTCGAGCTATTATTAAAAAGCTCGATGGAAAGTATTTTGGCTCGCTCGATAGTTTTCGCGTGTGCAGTTTCATGAAAAATTTTTCAATACTATAAACATACCCGTCAAAAGTTGACGGGAACTTTTTTGTTGATATTTTTAATACAGTACAAATTGTGGGAATATTATTTTGCGAGGCTCGACATCAAGCTCGACACACTAAGGATACGTGTCGTAAGTGACGTCACTATTATAAGAGTAAAAATTAGCAGTTGTCGTCTGCTATAGAAGTGAAAAATTATAAAATATTTTTTTTTTGTATTTTAATTGTTTAACTTTTTGAATACTAATTATGTATGTTGGTAAATGTCAGCAGTTTTTTAAAGTTGATATTTGTCTATAGTTGCGTGAATTGACACAGCAAAACGCTACTATATAGTGGTTGATAAAATAATTTATTATGAGTGTTTAGATGTTTTGGCGTTACAAGGCGCCAGCAACCAGTTATTGATGACGTCATAGGAGTGGCATAACCAATCACGTGACAAAACTGCCATTTTCAGTGAACTCCGGGTTTCTTGCTCCAAGTTTGCCTACTATTATAGTTATCGAGGATATTTCGGGAGAAATTATGCGTCAACAACGTTTAAAAAGTGTTAAACTGGTAGAGAAAACAATGTCGTGGAAATTAACAGTGTCAATTGTCAACCAGCACTCGTGTTCGTGCAAAAAGCGCTACAGAGCTATATTTTGCTGGGTGGACAACACCAGAAGAAGCAGCAAAAATTCAACAAAAAGCTGTATGAGTCGTTTGAAATATAAAATAAAAGGTGGTTGCAAAAATAGTTAAATTTTGTGAACCCTATACTTAATTTAATCACTTAATTTGGTGAATGCCATACTTAATTTAATCACTTAATTTGGTGAACGCTATACAGTCATTTAATTGCTCGTATAATAATGGTTGTCTAACTCGTTAAAGAAACAGGTTAGTTTCTTTAGCGAGTGGGATGAGCTGACTATTGCTAGATATTCAGTTTCAAGCGGACAAAGCATTGATATATAATGGAATAGAGTTTGATCATCAATCACCTATCCTAGGCCTATTGGTTAATCATGTTCTTCAAGTAGTATATAGTACGCTGTTGCATTGCATTGGATTGGACCGCTAATCTGTCTGCATGGGAAACTGGGCATAAGCATCAACATGGAAGTCTGCGATGGATTGGGTGGCAAGGCAAAGTTTATATCACGCCTTGGTAAGATATAAGTTTTGTTATATTTATCAAAGATTACCTTATCAAAAGTTATCTTATCAGAAATCAAAAACTACCTATAACAGGTATCATATAGTCATTATTCAATAGTGCTGTTATGGATGTTTCCAGATGACTCGCTGATTGGTCTTGAAGTATTATATTGTGGTATAACTTGTCTAAATCATACATACCGATTGTCATGGTGATTTTTGTTTGTTTTTGTTTGTAAAATTTTTCCAGATTATGGTACGACGAGTCCTTGTCTGAGTTTGTATTGTAACATGTATGTATGTGTACTTTATCATGATTTTGAAAAACTCTTATGTCACTGTAATCTTTGTATAATGTGTTTTGTTTCACATTTTTGTAAACCCTTTTTGATCCCATAGATTGCTAATAACTTTTATCATTATTGTTATGGATTTTTGTACAGTTTTATGCAAACGTTTTATGCCAACGCTGTACATAAGTTTTTTCTTGATTTGGTACTGTATTTTGTACAGGTTAGTTTTGCTAAGTTGATGCATTAATATACGATGATTTGTTTCCGAAATCCAGTAATCCAACAATCTGCAGTAATCCGACACCACCTGGTCTGATATAAGTTTGATTAGAGAGACTATTGTATATGGAACAATTTACTGTATGTAACTAGTATGCCTATGGTGACCATATTTTATGATGAAAATAAAGGACAAATAAAAATGCTTTTTAAGAATACATTTTATGCGAATTTAGATTTATTCGATCTTTCAGTAATTTAATTTATGCAAATTTTTGAGTAATTCTATTTTTGATCAATGCAAGTTTCGATTTATTCGAATTTTAACGTATACAAATTTAGATTTATGCGATTTTTAACTAATTAAATATTTGATACATGCGAGTTTTACGACTGTAGTTCAATTTTAGATTAATTTAAGATTTGATACATGCGAATGTAGATTAATGCGACCTTTGAGGAATTCGATTCATGTTTTGTGTAATTTCATTTTGGATTTCTGCAAGTTTCGATTCATGCAAATTTTAATTTATGCGACTCTCGTTTTATGCTCACTCACAAGTGAAGCATTTAAATTTAAAACATTTGACTTATCATTATATTGTCCGAAGTTCTTCATTGATATAATGATGTACATGTTTGCAGATTTTAACTGAATTTCAATCAGCTCTGTAGCAGACGACAACACGCTATCCAAGTTGGCCACCGAGGTGGAAGAATTTGAACATGTAAATTTTTAGGCAGAAAAGTTGAATTTACTATTTGTCATTTTATGTCATAATTATAAAGGTTAATGATTGTAGATTTGACGCAAAAAAAATTCTATGAAACTGCGAATAAATTAACCTAAATTTTAACTTTTTTTTATTGTTTCTTGTATAAAGTTGCCTCATGTTTAATGAACATGCTTTAAATTTATTTTAATCAGAAATTATCATTACTTTACAAACGTAGTCTGTGTTAACTACGAATATTGTTTATTTGTGAAATTTTTAAATCGATTCAATGGATCTACTTTGAGGAGTCCTAAAAAATATGTGGTTTTGCTATATGTTTATTATTAAACAAACGGCATACAATTTAGGTCACGTACTGTGCATGCAAGTTTTTGGTTATGCTATATTCGAATTATGTATACTGTTTCCGATTTACGCGATTTTTTCGAGTGATTTTGATTTTGAATATATTCGCTTTGTGCGATTTTTGAGTGAATAAAATTTTCGATTTTTACAATTTTTTAATTGAATTGGTTTTCTATTTGCGATTTGCCAATTGTTTGAATATTGAGTTACGTCATACTAGAAAACGAATCACATTTTGTATACCACTTTCGCCATTTAGTGACTGATGGTGTCAACTGTTGTTAATTTTTTAATATTTGACGTATTTTCTAGTAAACTGTGTTACTAAAGGCTACAAACAGCAAAAATACAAAAGATTAGTATTTTTATTGGTTGTGCAAAGTTGTCACTAGGTGGAGATAGAGGTATTGCAATACTGTATAAAAATTTGTCAGGCATTAAATTGTGATCTTTTATTCATGTTATTTATTGTTATTATTTTATTATGGAAGCGTTGATAAATATCGATACACTGTACATCCACACCAAGAGGGTTTTTTTTTGCAATAATTTTTCTCAAGATCCGACAGTTAGATTTCACGTTTTAGAGTTGGCTTTGGCAAAATCAAAATGGCTACTTCACAAATGTGGAAAATTATGCTTTTAGGTTTGTGTAGGCTGTTATTGTGGATGTGGATATTCCGAGTGAAATTATGGTCCAACTACGTGTTAAAGTGGTAGGGAGAATATTTTTTCCGAAGCAAACAGTGAGTAGAGTATGAACGTTGGTTTCTATGAGCATTTGTGCGAGGCTCGTTTTGCAAGGGAGTCTGTACAGTAGAAAAAAATGGTGGCTGATTTTAAATGAACTTAGTGCTTCGTTCTCTTCAAATGGACTGGAAAAACGAGAAAGGAGCGACGAAAATTACCACAAGAAGCAGAAAATGTTCAACAAGCGTTTTTTGTGTGAAATATTAAATATCGACAGTTGGTTGCCAACAACACGTAATTTGGTGAGTCTATGTTCAAATTTTAGATCCATTGCTCGCTCAAATCCCTAGTAATGCGAGTTGTCGTTTGGTGGTATATTATGTTTGTCTTTTTATTGTTTATATGCATTCTACATGTTCTATGTGATACTTAGATGTTTGCATATTTTAATGGGTGACTAAGCCAAGTCTTCTCTTTTTGTTGTGCAAGTGCTGCGCCATTCTTATAGCCTGGTGGATGAAATGCAGTGTATGTGCACCTTACTGCCATGACGTCTTGTACAGATGGAAGTGCCATGTAACAAGAAATTACATCCAAGGTAGAATGATTTTTATTTCAACTTGTATGTACACACATCTACCTTAAATCATCTACTTTTAAAATGCAGATGTGTATGTATGTACTGGAATACACATGTATTAAATTGGAGAGCATCAATGCAACACTTTTATTTTATCTTTCACAATTCACCTCTCTTTATAGTATGGCACTGCAGATGAAATGCATCACAACATAGACTTTGACTTCATTTGGACTCAAGTTGTCACTGCCGAGACCATTGTTCTGCATTGTAGTTCCTACTGTTCCATGTTCAGATAAAATGCCATGTAAAAGAAAGTTCACAAAGGTAAGATGATTTTTACTTAATCCCATGTACACATCCAATATGTTGGATAGGTATTCAAGTATTACATACTGTAGGATGTGTATGTAAAGATTGGATGTATCTAAGTACTATGTGTTCTTGCAAGTTTATCTGTCTAATGCTTGGGTATTTTTTTAGCAGTGTGGCACTGCATGCCATCATGTTTTCCCCCTGATGAACTCAACCCAACAACTGGACTGCCAATGCCTCTGCTGGAGTAGAAAACCAGTGTTCAGCACTGCCATGAAGTTAACCACCATAAAATGCAGCAAACCAACTTAATGCAACACTACTGCCTGTACCTGGAGTGACAAGACCATTGATGTGAGTACTTCCTGCCATGTAGTATTGCCAGATGGAATACTGCTGGAATATAAGTTCATTGTTCTGAATATGTGCAATATTGTAAAGTAGTGAATAAATAAAAATCAATATTTGCATTATAACATGTTTGTTCATTACAAGTATTTTTTATTATAAGTCCAAATTATTTTTTTTTTATTACAAGTCCAAAATAAAAAAATATTCTAAGTCCAAAATTTGGCCATGGGCAGTGGATATATGGGGTCTTCGAGATAGGCAAAAAATGGCCCCTCTCCTTTTTTCCAATTCATCCATGCCTCCCCTTCCTTCTGCTCCTGCTCCTGCTCCTGCTCCTGCTCCTGCTCCTGCTCCTGCTCCTGCTCCTGCCCCTTTATCTCACTTTCCTG